>CATIWO010130755.1:0-32395 GCA_949673435.1 Macaranga tanarius | reverse complement strand
TCATGATGATGATCCTACTACATATGAAGAAGCTTTATGTGATAAAGATTCTTCAAGATGGCTTGAGGCAATGAGAATTGAGATGGATTCTATGTATGCAAACCAAGTTTGGACACTTGTTGATCCTCCTGAGGGTATTGTACCTATTGGGTGTAAATGGATCTTCAAGAAAAAGATTGGTGCAGATGGGAAGGTAGAGACATTCAAAGCTAGGCTTGTAGCGAAAGGGTTTCGCCAAAGGCAAGGGGTTGACTATGAGGAGACCTTCTCACCGGTAGCCATGCTTAAATCCATTCAGATTCTCCTTGCCAATGCCGCACACTATGATTATGAGGTTTGGCAAATGGATGTCAAAACTGCCTTTCTTAACGGTTATGTTAAGGAAGACATTTTCATGGAGCAACCCAAGAGTTATGAATCTCAGGAAAGCTCAAAAGTATGCAAGCTTCTAGATCCCACGGAGGGAGCCCAGCAGCCGTCCTTAGAGATTAAGTCCGAAAACTGGGTATGGACTTTTGAATGGCCCACCCGACCTTGCGATCGACCTCCGTTTGTGTTTTATGTTTTATTATTTTTAATTATTTAATTATCATTTTAATTACATGCAAATGGGCCTCAATCAATTTTCACATTTTAGTTTTAGCCCAAGTTATTAATTAGTCCAATTACATGCAATTTTGGTCTGATCCATACATCCACACCATTTAACATAAATAATTAACAGATAATTAAAATAACATAATAAAAACACATGCAAAGAAAGGGAGGGAGGAGAAAAGAGTTACAACCCAAATTTACATGTAAAATAAAATAAATAATCACTCCCACAAAATAAATAAAGCCCAAAATCAATTTTTGGATAATCCGTGGGCTATCTATTGTTTAAGCCTGCAACACAAATCATATAATAAAATTTTTCAAAGAATAAGAAACAACCTACAAAAATATAACAAAGTTAGTCCAAAACTAAAAATAATTAATAATTAAATTCTAACTAGATGCATATTTTTAAAAAATAAAAAATTAAATTAAATCTAAATTTTTTTTCAAAAACACTTTACAATATCAAATAACCTAATTATATTGACTCTAAAACAAATAATTAATTAATTAAACCATCATCAAAAAAATAAAAATATTATATAAAAAAATAAAACAGGCCAAAAATAAAAATAGCAACAATAAATCACATAGGAACAAATATAAAATATACTAAATAAATAATAATAAAAAAAAGAATTAACAAAAAAAATTAAATTAAAAAAAATAAAATATGAAAGGAGGGCATTGTTGCCTCTGAATTAAACCAGAAATTGGGTGCCATGCAACATTCTAAAAAAAAAAAAAAAGGTGAATTGACGGAAGCAGGTGGCCCCTAGAATTTTAAATAAAAAAATGAAGGTTTAATAATAATAATACACAACACAAAATTAAACTAATTAAACCATGTTATAGCTCACATAATTACATAATCATGCCTCAAAATATAATTTGAATCAAATATCCAAAAGAACAGAAAATAAATAAGCAAATATTTACTGTAAAAGTAAATAGCCCTCAGAAGCTCTGCAATGATGAGTCCCACAGTGTAAAGTAATGTCCCAGCCTTTTTTTGGTCTGTAGTTTTGATATTTCTCTTTTATGATTCTTTGCCGGCAGTCTTTTCCTTTTTTTACGTGATGTTTTTCTCTCCAGCCTCTCCCTCCAGAAAATCCCCTCGCCCCCCCCCCCCCCCCAAACTATTTCTGGCTTTTTATAAAAATAGATATTCTTTCATCTATCAGTGTTTCACTCTAAATCAATTCTTTTTAAATTATCTTTATCACCAATATTTATTACAAATTATCTATTAATTTAGGATTAGATTGAGATAGGCTATGGGTTGGGCTTTCTTTAGAAAAGATTTATCCTTTAACCTTACACTGTTGGACCCATCTTCTTGGGCTTTCATCACTGGACTTTTGCCTCATGGGCTGGGTCAGACCATGTGTTCTCCCCCCTCCCCCCACATATATATATCTAAATATCACCACAATTCCTCCTAGGCTCCTTAATGAATTGGGTATAATACTTATTAGCCCACAACTTCTCATAATGACAAATAACTCTAAACTTTCTTTTCAATTTGGTCCCTCTCTACAATCTAGTCCCATTTCAAACTTAAATAAATTCCACTATTTATTATGCATAAAAGATAATACTCGCATCACACACACATAGCGGTGTTCATTTGGTCGGTTCGGTCAATTTTTTTGATCGAACCAAATTAACCGAACTGAAATAATTCAAAACCAAATCGAATCAAACCAAATTTTGGTTCGGTTAAAAAATTCAAAAATTATATGTAAAAAACCGAACCGACCGAACCAAAACTAAAATTTTAAATTTCTGAATTATTTTTATATTAAATTAGTATATTTTTAAAAAAATATTTAGAAATATAAAAATAAAAAATTAGTTATTTCGGTTAAGTGAAATTTTTTTATATAAAACCTAACCGAACCAAATTTTGGTTCGGTTCAAAAAATTTGAAAATCCTAAAAATGCAAACCAAATCGAACAGTATCAATTTGGTTCGGCTATTTCGGAGGGCGTGAGTACCCCTACACACACACATGTGCTAAAGGGCGGGTGTTACATGAACACTTTAATGAGACAGGGGTAGGGGTGTTCACACCCTCCGAAATGGCGGAACCGACACTGTTAGGTTTGGTTTGCATTTTCAGGAATTTCTGATTTTTGAACCGAATCGAACCAAAATTTGGTTCGGTTCGGTTCCTTTTTATATAAAAAAAAAAATTCAGTTAACCGAGATAACCGAAATAGCTAATTTTTTATTTTTTATTTTTTATTTTTTATTTTTTATTTTTATATTTCTAAATTTTTTAAAAAAATATATACTAATTTAATATAAAAATAATTCAGAATTTTAAAATTTTAGGTTTGGTTCGGTAGGTACGGTTTTTCACATATAATTTTCAATTTTTTTAACCGAACCAAACCAAACTGAAATTTGGTTCGGTTTAATTTTGAATTATTTTGGTTCGATCGAAAAATTGACCGAATGAATACCCCTAGACAGGGGATGCTTGAATCTTTCTCTCTTCTCATCCTGAGATAGGAGATCATTAAAATCTCCAACACCTCTTTTCTCTCTTAATTCTTCTTAAAAAAAAAAAAACTATTATTTTTTACCACCATCGATCATTTTTTAGATCAGTGGTGATCTCTTAGTATCTCTTTCTATTTTGTTGTGTTTTTACATTTAATAAATATAGATATTTGATATATTTAATTTATCTTCTTTTTTTATGAAAATTTTAAATCTTATTTGATTTATTTATGAAATTTGATTTCTCCGTCGTGAAAATTCTACTATTTTTTTTACATTCGAACTCATTCAAATACCACATAGTCGATTTATGGTTAATTAAAGCCATTAAATGAAGCATATGGATCACCAAGTTGCAAAAGAGTTTTATTAACACGATTGAAGACTAATTATAAAAAAATTCATGATAATGAGATTTTATTTTGGTATTTCTTTTTTTTTGAACGACAAACAACCAGAGAGCTTAATTAAAAATAGAAGCATTGTCTACAGCCAATAAGGATAACAAATAAGGATGGACATTAAAGCCATTATCTAAAACAACAAGTTGCAGATCTCGTTTTGCTAATCAATCCGCCACCTTGTTTGCTTCTCTTGGTATATAAAAGAGTTTGACATTAGGAGTACTCATAAGTTGATCTCGAATGTGCTCGGCCAGAGCTTCTACTTCCCAAAGACAGGGTGTCTCTTGCTGGTTACTAATGTGCACAGCTTGTAAGCAGTCCAATTCAATAACAAAAGGAGTAGACAAATGTCTCTTAGCAAATTTGAAAGCCTCTTTGATAGCGATCATTTCAGCTTGAAGAGCTGTGTGACTATGCAATCTGCCCGTTTGAAGGTGAATGATGGAGCCCTTGGAGTCTCGACAGATAAATGCAAAGTTCCCTATATTTTGAGTTTCCAGAAAGGAGGCATCATAATTGATTTTCCATAAGCCTTGACTAGGATGTTCCCTGTGCCTGCTCTGATTCAGAATTAAGTGGTTTGCTGCTGGTTGGACTTGAGAAGCCGATTCATTCCTACTTTCTTGTAAATCTCTCCACCACTGATTAATTTTCCTCAAGGTAACCTCTGGAGCGAACTGAATGTGCTTAAACACTTCATTCTTGGCCTTCCAAATATGCCAGCAGATGCCAGTAACCATGTTTAACAACTTTGGGTGCCCATAAGTGTTCACCATATGTTGAAAAGCTTGCCACCAGGACCTAAAGGATTGAAATCCTATTGCATTAGAAATATAGTCGAAGATGCTTGCATGCCATATATGTTTGGCATAATCACAAAGAAAAAGTAAATGTTCAATGGATTCTGTTTCGGTACCACATCTAACACAAGTTTCAATAGGACTGCATCCTCTCTTATGTAGGCCTTCTTTTGTGGCCAGAGCATTTCGAGCACATCTCCATATAAAGGTCTTAATTTTAGGGGGGACCTTTAATGGCCAAATGGATTTCCAGAAGTTCTCATTCTGAAGCCGAATACTAGTCGATGAAGATGCTACCCTACTGTCTGTGTCTGTCTTTTTTAGAAGCCGATATCCTGATCTCACTGAATAGGAACCTTATTTTTCTGGATGCCATATCAGTTTGTCACTCCCATTACGTCATGAAGTTGAAATGCAATAGATTGCTTGTTGCTCTGCTTGAGAAAATAATATTTATAACAGTTGCGAATCCCATGCGCCTAACTCTTGATTGATGAGATCTTTAACTAAATTAATGTGACAAGCTTTTGGCCTTCTAGACTGAATAGAGTAGTTTTGCAGTGTTGGAATCTAAGGATCAGTCCATACATTCACCTTTGAACCTGTAGCGACATTCCATCGACATCCCTTCTCGATCAGCTTCTTTCCCCATACTATACTTGCCCAGAGCCAAGAAGGTTTGGCACCCTGAACAGCGTTTAAGAAGGATGTAAAAGGGTAATAAACACCTTTTAATAGCTTTGCACAGAGGGAATTAGGGTTCTGAATTAGCCTCCAAGCTAGTTTACCCAGCATTGCTAAATTGAATTTCTCCAGCTCCCTAAACCCCAGGCCACCCTCGTCTTTCTTCCTTGTCAACTCCTCCCATTTAACCCAATGGATCTTTCTCATTCCTAATTCTTGGGACCACCTGAATTGCCTGATTATTTTCTCTATTTCTTTGAGAACAGTACCAGGAATTCGAAAAATAGACATAACAAAAGATGGAAGAGCTTGGAGAACAGACTTGACCATAATTTCTCTACCGGCCTGAGACAGGAATCTGCTCTTCCACATCTGGGTTTTCTCTAAGGTTTTGTCAATCAAAAATTTATACATCATTTTCCTTGTCTTCCCCATGCCATAGGAATCCCCAAGTATGTCGTAGAGTACTGAGATTCAGAGATTCCCAAGAAATCACTTATCTGCTGCCTTGCTGACGGAGCCAAATTCCTGCTAAACATTATTTCTGATTTATGAACATTAATAGCTTGTCCAGAGGCTACAATATATTCTTCCAAAATCTGTTTAAGCATCGTGAGTTCCTGATCTGTAGCTTGCCCAAAAATCACGGTATCATCAGCAAATAGTTTTTTTGGTATTTCTTGATTGTTCTTATTTCAGTTATCTTTTCATCAAGATGTACTTTTAGATTTTAATGAATGGTTATTTTTTTCCCTTCAAAAAAAAAATATTTCAAACCTAAATCGAACATTTAAATCATTTAAATGATTTTGCCGTAAGTTAGTTAACCATTTTTTTCATTATAATTTTAACTTATTTTAAATACTAATTATACTTTATATATTTTATTTGTAAAGATACATTATAAAAATATTTTTCCCCAATAAAAATTTATAATAATCATCTGTAAACTTAGAAGAAGTATATGAAAGGCCAAACACATTCGTGAACATTAGCTTTACATATCAATTTTGTAAGTTGAAATGTTTCGATACCATTAAAATGAAGTATAGAAAAATATTAATTTTTTCATAAGTTGAAGAGTCCACATATATATTTACCTAATAATCACGGATAAAAATATACATACGTAGATACATTAATACCTTGCAATGCTAATTCTCCAACAGCTTAATACATATGCACAACATAAGTAAAATAAATAATATTTCCAATAGGTGTGCCTAAATAATAATACACTTCAAAATAAAAAATAAAAAAAGAAAGTGCATTAATTATTATTATTATTGAGTGAACCTTATGATAAATTATTTTTGAAGCAGTGAATCTGCAAAATTATTTAGTTCCTCTGCAGAAAATGGAACAATGGAGTCATGATCAGCACTACGATCATTGTGGTCTTTTATGCTGAGTGTAGCCATGGCCTGAGGTTGATCAATCCCATTAATGGAATCTCCATAACAAACGGCAGCAAAATTAGAATTGTTGTTGTCGTTTCTACTGGATCCCACATGGCAATGGTCTTCTTGCCTGTTTGGCACCCATGACTCCATATTTGCCTCGTTCTAAAGTTTGAAAGAAACAAATTAAGTGAAATCAGCTATATGGTGGAAGTAAACATTGAAGGACATTAAAGAATTGTCAAAAATAATTCAAGCCAAAAATTAAATAAATAAAGGAGGGGGAGGTAGGGGAATTTAGAGAACTATCTTTTATATATATATATCATAATATTCTTTGTTTGTATTGTTTTAAACTATTTTTTTGGCTATCAAACACTGAAGCCTACAAATCTAAATATTCTATAAAAATTAATTTTATATATAGTGGTATGAGAAATAGAACTTGAACCCAAAATTTTTCCCCAAATATAAGGGTATTAGTTTTAGTTATTCGGGTTCTGTTGCTTTCACTCCATTACCACCACAATTCTTCCAAAAGACAGGACTGTCTACAATTCTAGTATTATATAGTCGTGCATTTGGTCAATTAAATGGGTCCATTTTTTACTTTAAAAAAAATAAATAAAATAATTAAAATCAAACTGACTAATTTAGTTGGGTTTTTCATTTTTGGTTAATAAAATTCTAAAACATCCAAAAAAAAATTATGAATAAAAAAGTTCAAGTCTAGAATCTTAGGAATCAAAATATATATATCTATCATTAAATCACTTGTATTTTTTATCGTGTAAGTATATATATATATATATATATATATATATATATGGTTCTTACAATTTTTAATTTAATAGAATAATTTCAGTTTTTTTTAAAAAGCCACCGACCCCAACTGAAAATACTTATTTTCAGTCCGATTAAATTGTTACTGACCCCTATCTATAATGGCTTCACTAGCTATTGTTTGCAGCCAACTGTTAAAATGAGTGGTAAAAATATTATACTCTAGAACAATGAATTAGTGATTTATGTACTAAATTCTATAATTATTTTATATTTTATATATTTATATTGAACCTGTCAATGAATTTTACAGCAAGAAATGTGAATGAATGGATCTACATTTTTAAGGCTTGTTTAGATTTTTTTTTTTTTTTTTTTTTAAAAAAATTCCAATTTTTATTAGATAAAAACAAAAATTTCATGAGGTGTCAATTTTCCAAGTCAAAAGTCATTCCGACATATAGTACGAAACAATCCTCAAAAACTAAAGGCAGATCCAAGAAGACAAATTTAATAAGGGTAAATTACTATTTCCCCGAGGTTTGGTGTATTGTATTAATTGGTCCCTACATTTTGAAAAATATATTTATTCATCTTCTAATTTTGGTCAAATAAATTAAAAAGTCCTTCTGTTATTTTTTCTGTTAAGTTGGCGTTAAATATGGATGAAATGACCAAAAGCCCTTACAATGGTCTCGACAGAATGACTATTTAATGTAACGGAACCAAAATTGGAGGATGAATAAATATATTTTTCAAAATGCAGGGACCAATTAGTACAATACACCAAACCTCAGGGGGGAAATAGTAATTTACCCTTAATTTATTTGGTCGAATTCTTGACAGAATGACTATTTAGTGTAACATAACTAAAATTGGAGGATGAATAAATATATTTTTCAAAATGCAATGACTAATTAGTACAATACACCAAACCTCATGGGGGAAATAGTAATTTACCCATTTAATAAATGTTGAAAAATAAAGAATTCTATAACAGAATTGAATTAACATTAGTAGAAAAATTAGTTTCAAAAAGAAAAAAAAACATCAGTAGAAAAATCAATCTCAAAAAGATTCAAATGAGAAAATAAAACAAAATAATAATAATAATAATAATAATAATAATAATAATAAAAGGTATATATGATTACAAACCTTCTGAGAAAATGTTTCCATTCTGTTTATCTCCCATTTACTTGCTTCAACTTGCTGTGATATCTAGTGATTTTACAGGGCATAATAAATTAATTTGGTAGAAAAGAGAACAGCTAGGATTAGCAAATGAACTAGTTCTTCACTGGTTTTATCAAATAAATAATCAAAATGCGAAATACAAAGTAAAATATCAAGTTTAAATCTATTAAAATTAAATTCAAATTATATATAAAAAAAAATAGTAGAATTGATAAAAACATCATTAAAAGGACTTGCATACCTTATTTTGGATATGAGCAATTACATTTTTGAGAGTCACCACGTTAGCTTCCTAGATGCAAGGTTAAATGGATTTGATGTAAGATCATTTAAGGCCTAATACATAAATATAAGAAAAAAAAGGAGTCGGATTTGTGTATGTGATGTCATGACAATACTGTAAAAAGGTTTTAGAAGAAAAATATTTATATAAAAAAATGTTACTGCAAAGATATTTGCAAACTAATGAGGCAAAATTAAGTAATTTACATTTTGATCAATTTAAATTGCTTGTGAGCATACATGATTTTAATGTGCAAGAAGTAATTAAATGATGCGAATAAGGAGCATTCTATGCTAACTTCAATTAATATATATACATATAACCATACCATAAAATACATGTTCATTTTATTATTCACAATTATTTGATATTCTTTATAAAGTAAAATTTAATTTTAAAAAATAAAATTCTTATGAAAATTTCTATAAATTTGTAAAAGTTTAAGTAAAAATTCACTGCGTCATCTGTAAAACACCAACATTTTTTTCTGTACTAATCCAACTATAGATGAATGGTTTGAATACCTCGACCAGATCACTGATTAGGGATTGTATGTAAACAATTAGCATTTCAAGGATCTCCTTGTCTGCAACGACCTGTATCCAAGAACAAACATACAATGTTAAAAATTGTTATTGATCCCACATCAACGATAAATTAGAAGGGAAATTTTGTCCACATTAGATCTATTACACCCTATGGTGTAATTTGTAACATAAAAATATATGTTACATTTTTACTAGTAAAGCATAAAACATTTAAAGTATATATCATAAATACTATTGTAGGCAAAAATCTCCAAATTATATATAATAATAAAGAAGAGCAATACCATTTTTTTTTAAAATAATAATTGAATTTAGACTTTTTAAGTGGTTTTGGCTTAATGGCCAAACCTTTTATAAATATTATGGGTGACAAGAGATCGAGTTTCATTCCTCTTCCCAACTCTCTCATGTTTAAAATATATATATATACTATTATTTTATTTATGAGCTCTACACTTTACTCATTTCACATTGATACATAAATTTGTAGTTTATATGTAAATGAACTTACCTGGGCATTTAAGGGAAAAGGGTGTGTTTCATGCTCTGTATCGTCAACAAGATTTGCAATGGCCAAGTTCATTTGATCAACCTCCCAGTCTTCTTTAGGGTCAATATAATCAGGCAACTCATTACAATGTTCGGGATCAATCCGTGCCATGAGTTCATCCCCTATAGTTTTAAATCTTTCCATGATGATTGCATTCATTGTCAAGCAAGTCCTAATTGAATTCATCTTCTTCTTTTGAGCAACTTCAAATGCACTAGGCTTTGTATTAAATGAACATTTACAAGGTTGGCTCAGAATTCGTATAGCATACTTTCTTAACACTGGAAGTACTGGCCCAATATGATTCCACCATACACCTGCAAATAAAAAACATATACCAAAAATATATATCATGTGAATAAAAATTTATGGAGATAATCACACAAAAATCAATTAGTCTAGGCTGAAATTCTAGTTCGATCCGCGGTAACTTTCTAAAATTTTCTTTAACTTTATCGCGAGTGCAGCTCATAGTTACGGTGTCCTTTTTCCCATTAATATTAACAACTAACAATGAGTCCTACAATATCCTATGAGCGACAACATTTCCCTAGATCAGTTGGTCTAAACAGAGTGCAACATATGGTTGTTGTGTCTTTGTTCCCATTAATACTAACATATAACCAACAAACAGTAAGTCCTATGGGATCCTATAAGTTGAAGTCTCAGGTTCGATCTGCCAGTGCAGGCCACTTGTATCCCATCCCTATAGTTAGATAAATTCTTTTACCCTTAATACTAGTAACTAACAGTAAGTTCTATAGGATCCTCCAAGCGACAATGTTCGCTCAATTGTTGTGTCGCAGACTATAATTAGTTAGATAAATTTAGTTTCCCTTAATACTAAGGGCTAACTAACAGAAGTTCTATACATGAGATTTTCCAAACGACAAGATTTCTTTGATTATAATCTACAATTATCAAGCTCCCACATCCATATCTAGGTAGATGAAAAAATTTATCTCTTAATACTAAATACTAATACTGGGTCTTCTGTAATCCTACAAGCCACAACATTAAAAAAATTCATGGATAGAGAAAATATGTAAAACAAAACGATCTGAAAGCTTACAAGGATGATGGGATTGCATGATCTCGCATGAAGCTGCATCAAATACCTTCGCTGATCGCTCGCGATAAAGTTGCATCTCCTGAAGAAATCTCCCCTTTTCTTCTCTGCTTATAACTAAGTTCTCCAGCAAAAAATTTATGCTTTCGTATGTTTCAGGATTCCATCGAACGATCTCACGGAACATGGAAGCAGGATTTAGAAAAGCAGCAGCTGCATGTATTGGGTAAATAATATTAGTTCGCTTCTCTTCGAACAACTCCAATATCCTTGTATACTTGCTTTGATTGCTGCAACTCCGCCTCTTAATTGCTTTCTTTGCTCCTTTCATTGCTTCATACAAAAACCCTGAAGTGGATTTATCTTCTTCCACTAAACGAAGGACCTGTATTATTGGCTCAGTCACTTCTAGTACCTCTTGTCCACCAACCCAGAAGCTTGAACTTAGAATGATGAAAGTAACTCTCTTTGCAATCTCATTCCTGTTAGAATCCAGGTTCTTCCACTCCTGAGACGAAACTAGTTGCTCCAGTTCATCTCTGTTCTTGATGATTGATTGAAGCATTTGATACTTAGAAGCAAATTTCGCCATATAAGGATGCTTCAATTCACTTATTTTTGTGTTCTTTCGCATCAATGATAAAATGATTGCATCACTATTCAAATACTGTACGATCAACTCTGCATCATCAATTATCTGTCGCACCCAATGAATCTCATCATATATAACTTTCAAAAGACAATGAATTTCCTGAGCAACACATCGAATTTGGTAAATTCTGGGGTATTTAGCCTTAAGCATATCCCCAGCAGAGTACAAGATTTCAGAACTGTTAGTGATGAACTGCACAACATGATCAGCCCCACTTTCTTCAATTATAGAAACAACATTGTTGATATCAAAATTTATGTCATTATATGAGCCTATAAAGATAGCACCTTTGTGAGAATATAAAATGACATTGAAGAAGTTGCAAAATTTTTCAAGCATTAATGTGCAGCCTGTAATTCTAAATGATTTCTTCACTTCTTCAATATATTTCTCTGCTTCCATCTCAATTCGAGGAACATACTTCGTCTGGAGCTCTGAGGAACTAGGAAGCTTGTAGCTATGATCACATCCAATCACACCAGTCACGAAGTCGACAAAAGGCTGTGATTCAACAACATCAAATGCAATGTTGTTAAGGATAAAAAATTTCGTAAGCTTGCCATTCACTTCAGTGTCATTCATTTCCTTTGGCGGCATCACACTGTCATCTACTTCTGGCAAAGATTGTTGAAGGGCCGCGGCTGAAACCATGGCCGAAGAAGATGAGATGTTTCTTGTGTCCAGGACACCAGTTGAATAACTTTTAGTTTTAGCTTTTTTTCTGAGATTGTGAATTGCTTCGAGAGCTTCATCTCTAATATTATCAGGAACTTTTGTACATTGTTTAATGCCTTGCCCACCAACTCTAGCCAAATGTACTTTAATCCTGTGAATATTGCCAGGAGCATAATGCTCTCCACAGTAAATGCATTCAGATCTATGATTCCTCTCCACTACATGCTTCCAAAATGGATCTTTACTCCTCATTGCCTAACTTATACTCTGCACATAAAGAAACATTATAAAAATTAGATTAACTAATTCAAACTATATATGGAAATTCGAAAAAAAAACACCAGAGGCAATTGGATTTTGACCAATTGGCTTGACCAGATAGGAGCACAAGAATGACGAAAATTATTGATATTTAAAGCTTATTAGACTTTAACTAACACATTTGGACGGAATGATGAATTGAAATTTATATCAAACACTATTCGAAGTATAGATTAAACTTTTGTAATATTTATTTATAATAAACACGATTCCAAGTGTAATTAGCAATCAAATAAAAAAAACTAAGGCTATATTATCTTTCTGTACAAGGAAAAAAAAAATTCAAAGTAGTACAATAACAGAGCATGAAAATATAAAGCATAAAAATTCTTCTTTCAGCTCACTTTCTATCAAAATTTGGAAATTCATTGATTATTCTCTAGGCTTTAATATTTTGTGTCCTAAATCTTTTCCCTTCATCCCTACTTTTACTTTTTTTTTAAAAAAAATAGCATTGTTAATTTATCTTTATAAATTTTACATTTTTAAATGGTTAGCATTAATAAAGAAAAAATATTTCGAATCTTTACCTATAAATATAAAATATTATAAATATAAATTTTATAAATAAAATTAATTAAAATAAATTTTTAATGTGGTCACCAGAAATCTCAAGCTTTTAAAGTATGTTCCACTAAAGCCAATTAGTATAGGACAGATCCACTGCCTATTTTTAATTTCCAAACATAGGCAATCACGAAGCTTTTAATTAATCAACACCATCATCAAACATTAGATACAAGTAGTAAAAATGAAGTGTTAGAAACTATTTCCTTTTCATGGCAAAAAAAAAAAAAAGAAAAAAGTTGACTTCATCATTGACCTGCTTGTTCTTCTTACCTCATAGGATTTAAAATGGCGTGAAGATAAGGTGAAGTGGATGGATTGGTAGCAATCTGCTACTGGGTTGTGTTGGCAAGGTGAAGGAGATGAGATTATGGAGTGGTGGAAGCCAGAGGCAGCAGTGATGGTGGAGGAAGCAGAGAAATGGAGGCCCGCCTTCTTCCCAGGTCAAGATTTTATTAATTGTTTTTTTCATGTTAGCGCGTTTTTTAAACGTTGCCAATTAAAAAACACATATAGAAGAAGAAAATAAACGCAAGGAAAGGTTAATGATTGTAATATGATATGAATTTATCACGAAAATTTTTATTTATATACTGTATTCAATAGTTAGATTCATAACTAATATATATATTTTATATTTTTATTAAATATAAAATATTTAAAATATTTATTATAAATCTGATTATTATGTGTAATACATTCCATGTAAGTAGAATTGAACATTTAATCTGTTTGAGTTTTCAAACTGATTGAAATTTTCTCATTTTTAAAAATCAAATCAACAAATTTATTTTAATTTTCGATTAATTAATATAATTTTAAAGGTTCAAATTTAAAAGTTTATGACTAAAATAAACATTTCTCCCGTTAAATCTTAAGTTTTTTTACAAAATATTTAAATATTATATAATTTTTAATTTATCCAATTTATTCGGTTTAAATTTTTAATTTTTAATTTTAATTTTTAATTACTGTTTATTGCTTGCTCGCCCCATGACCATGAGTAAGAATCTTCCATTCATTATTGAATTTTCTTTTTTTGTCAGCTAATTTTGCATCAGTCAAACAATCGAGAAGAATACCCGTACGGTCATCATCAATTAATTTTTTTTATTTCTTGCTTTCATCACTCTATCCTCATTAAGGCATTTTACCACGCCGTACGGAAATAGAATGCCTACTGCGTCTTTCAAAAATTTTCCAGTCAGGTAAAACCCATTTTAACCCCTGAACTTTACATATTCTTAAAATGAAGCCCTTCAACTTCAATTTGGAATAGTCATGTATTAGATTTAGATTGGAAAGAAATTAATTTAAGAGGAGAGAAGTAAAATGGGTAAGACATGGGGTCAATGAATGAGATAATGGCATTGAATTTAGCCAAAATATGGTTATTACCGCAACTTGTCGTTAACAATGATTGTCACATAATTTCAATTTCAACAGTAAATTCTACATGAAATTAACATTCTTAGGCACGGGTTCCTGGGTGAGACTAAATATTTTTAATTTTTGAAATATAGAATGAATACTAACTCAATATTAGTAGCATTTTATTTGTGAGATATGGGAATATGTTGTTCTCATCATTATTCTAAAAATGTATTGGACCATTTTTCTCTAGTCCTATTTCGTATTTTGGGACCTAATCTCCTTTTTCTTTTTTTTCTCAACAACCCTATTTCCTTCGATCTTTATCTATCTCCACGTTTTTTTTTTATTGATTTAGTCTCTTCATCCCTATTTTTACTTTCCAAACATATAGGCAATGATAACTTTTATTTTATTATTAATACAGAAATTAAAATAATTTAAATATTAATAAACGACATAATATAAATATTTTTCTTTTATAAATTAAATAAAAAATTGTTTCTATATATTAACAACACCATAATTCAAACTTTTCTTCTTAAAATGTTGTTGAAGAAAAATGCTCCTAAATCATTTCCTCACTGACTATAGTTAATAACAAGCTTTTAATAATTTGAATATATATTTTCTCATATTTTAGTGAATATGATATATAGATTATGTTTTAATTGTAACACCCTTATTTTTATATGCACTATTCATGTATATTATTTTCATGACATGTGGAGTAGAGTTATGGTTTGCACTAAGTGGGGCATGTGCATGTTGGTAGAGAGGGATCTTTTTGTAAGATAAGTTTGGACTATTTTGTCACAAAAGAAAGTTGTGGATTATTGTGAAATAATCCTATTTTAGTAAGGGGTGTAGAGATTGGTGATATTTATTTATTATTTTATTAAGAGATATTGTTGATTATTATTATTATTTATTATTTTATTTAAGATTTGTTGATAATTATCTATTATTAGTTATATTATTATTATTATTATTATTAGATATTATGATAATATGTAATGAAAAGAGACTTTTGGAGGGGGAAAATGGGGTAATTTGATTAGTGAAGTGTGTGACTGTATGGGTGTATTTGTGTAGGAAGATTGTAGAGAAATTCATTAGAGAGGAAGAAGAAGAGAAGGGTTTTTATTTGGCTTGGGAGGTTTTAATAAATTCTCTACTCATTTAAGAATCAATTTGGGAAGCTTTAGGAAATCCATAAGCTTTTAGAAGCATCATTTTGGTAAGCCTAGCATTTATTTTGGTTATTTGAGTTAGGTTGTTGATGTTGTAAATTCGGTTCTGTTTTTCATGTTGCACTAGTCTTGGTATTTTTTCCATATCTTGAGTTGTAGACCTCTGATTTAAGTAAGGTTTGATGCTCTAAAAACTTCAGAGTATCCCCTACAACTTTTATGTTTTGTGTCAGAGCTGATTTTGCTGTTAGAGTCGACTGGCAGGGCTTGACATTTTTGAAATCATGTTGTCAACTCTGTTTTACCCAGATTTGATCAAAAATCTATAATTGATTCTATATATGTCCAAATTAAGTGATTTTAGTTGGAATTTGAAGTAGACTCATATGTCTAGTTTTAGTAATATTTTCATAATTTTTGGACTTGTGTATGCATTATTTGGACATATTGAACTTTAAGTATCTAGTTGCCCTTTTGTGATGTTAGGGTGAATTGCTATGCTTACTTGTTTAAATTGGCACATGATTGTGTGTAGGAATTGATAGAGCTAGATGAGACCTTATTCAATAGGGGGAGCTTTTATTTAAGAAGGAGTTGAAGGCTTGAGGTAAGTAATTATTAATTTAATGCTTACATGTAGTGATTTTCAAGTAACTATAGTTATTTAACTATATTAATTTGTGTATGCCATTTAAGTGGCAAGATTGTTGAGCATGATATATATATAAATATATATGAATATGTTGTTGTGAGAAAGTATGATATATATATATATATATATATATATGAAAATATTGTTGTGAGAAATCATGATGAAAATATGTATATTTATATTGTTGATGAGAATATGAATTTGTTGATTGAGAATGTGTTGTGATACATTGTGAATATTGGCACTTGTGAGGTGCAAGCCACTTGGTGTGGTATAATATATATGTATTGTTGTGAGAAAGGTGAATTGTGATTCACGATGAGAAAATGAAAGGAATGTTGAATTGTGATGATATGATTGTACATATGTAATTTGATATGTTGAATTGTGACACTTAAGGTGGTATGGTTGAACATGAATTATTATGAAAATAATGAAATATATGCATATGGCATGATGTGAGGAATGTGAGGATGTGAGGATGTGAGGAAAATGTATTTGTGTGTAAATTGAGCTCCACGATCTGAGACTGAGTTAGGCAGAGTGTCTCAGATGTGGCCATTCATATGATAAATATATATACGTGTGAGATCTGAGACTGAGCTGGGCAGAGAGTCTCAGGAATGGCCACGGATATATAAATGAAAAAGAAAAAGAAAATAAAAAGAAAAATAAATAAAAATAAAAAGAAAAGAAAAGAAAAGAAAAAGTGAGCTTTGTGTGAAACGTGTATGACGTGTGTTGAGAGCTCCGGTTGGATACTAACTTGCATAAACATGCATTGTTGCACCATATTTGCATACATGTTGAGCACCATGTTTGCATATATATTAAATGTGAATTGAATATGAGAATTATGTTGTGAATTGAATGCGAGAATTATGGTTATAAAGATGAATGTGATGATTATGGTGGGGTGTAGATATTGAGTATATACACCCATATATGTTATTGTTAGCAATTGTTAGATTGCTATTGATACTATGAGTTGTGAAAATGTTGTGGATTGTTTGAAAGATTGTAAAATATGCTATCAGGTTGAAGACACGGGTCAAGACACGGGCGTGTCTCAGACCGTGTAGCTGGACACGGGTATATTGCTAGCCGTGTATATATGTGTTTATTGGGCAGTGGAAAACACGGGTAGAGATACGGGCGTGTCTCAGACTGTGTACTTAAGACATGGCAAGTTTTATTTGGGACTTGGGCGTGTTGATGACTATGTATGTTTATATGATTTTGGGCAGTGTTGAACACGGGCAAAGACACGGGCGTGTCTTTAGCTATGTATATTTTGTATGTTTGTGTGATTTTAGGCAGAATGGAACACGGGCAGGTACATGTCCGTGTACTCTTGCACATTTTGGACAGTGGAGAACACGGGCATGTTCAAGACCGTGTAACCTAATAACTTATTATTTAATATTTTTCTCCTCAATTAGTTCTTGAGAAGAACTATATGTACGCTTATTTTAATAATTGCTTATTGAGTCGCAAGCTCATTCCTTTGCAAATTGTGGTTTTCAGGGTTTGATAGATAGTCTAGTTTAAGGCTTGTTGATAGAAGCTTGGAGAGTGTTTCTTTGTGAGCTCAGGTGGGTCGAAAAGGCAGGCTTGGTGTCGATATCTCCATCCTCATCATCATAGCATTTGGGCATTTTGTAATCAAGTTTAAATGTATATTTTAACATTATGTAATACTTGTGTAAAGTATTTTCAATATATCAAATAAGAGTTTTTATTTATGTATACCTATCTTTTATTCAGAAAATTTTTCATATGCCACGTGTATGTTATAATGTATGGACACTTATATGTGGTACCTGGAGGGTCCTACATTGATGATTGAATTTGAAATAAAAAAAAAGTTGAGATTTAAGAAAAATAAAATTTAAATTTAAATTTAAAGAAAAATAAATAATTATTGAATAATAATATTTTAACTAATCATTTTTTATTGGATGCTTTGGATATTGTACATGATGAGAAGATGTTAATAATAATTAAATGCCATACATGTTTGATCTTAATCCAACATTAAGTTTATATGTGAATATTCATGTATTGTAAATTGTCATATAGGTTAAACCCATATAAAAGTGATCAATTGGATTTGGATAATTTTGGACTTTGATGTATCTAAAGAGTGTGGGCAAATTACCTTTTAATTTGCAGAGACTAATTGATAATTCTATTTTAATGATGAGTTAAAATAGAAATACCAAAAGATAATAGGATTGTTATCAATATATTAGTGGTCATGGTCCCTAGGTCATACGTATGATAATTATTCAGCTTTTTTCTATATTCCATCAGCAGAGGTAATACAAAGAGAAATTCTAAAAGCGTTCTCTGAAAAAATGTACTAATCTAGAAGGTCAGCCGCACGTCTGTAAAGATTGCATTATGGATTCATATACGCTTCTGCTATTATGAATTAATTTCTTAATTGATTTAACATGACATTAGATTTTAAAATTTTAATTAATTTGAAAAAATTTTCCAACAAATGGTATCATAGTCGCTCTTGTTGAATCATTAAGAAATAATTGTATATGTTATTCGGTGAACTTGATTCAAAGAGATTGTGTTTATTGTGTATGGCTTGATTAATATATATATATATGAGTCCTCGCGTATGTATATAATTTTTGTTGTCAACTTTATATGTATCCACATGCATATAGACATACAGTATCTTGATCCCGTTGCCTTTGCTTTTGTTTTGGCTTTTGGAAAAACATGATGGCATATATGTATATGTATATATATTTTTTATTGTTTGGATTTACGTTATTAATGGCCCCGGTTGCTTTTTTTTTTTTTTCTTGTTCTGTGTTGTGTTGTGGTGCGCGCATGTTTAAGAGCTTTTCTAGGGCCCATAATTTTTTTTTGTTCCATTATCATATACATGCAATTATAAGTATAAGTATATATTCTCAGTAACTATGCATGCATATATATGTAAAAGTGTTATAATTTTTTTTTGAAGAAATTATTTTTCGGCATTTTGTTATTATTATTATCATTTGGCAAAAGTAAAGGCATATATGATGTGTGTATAAACAGTAGCCGTGGGTATATATGCACACAATGGGTACAATTTTAAAATATTAATAGTATAGTTTGCAATTTTGGTTTGCAAATTTGTGTATATATATTTATATATTTTTTTTTGGTTGATATAAAAAAAATTGCAGCAATGCAATTAAGGAAATTTTTTTTTGGGTGCAATTTATGCAATTAAGAAATTTTGGATACAATTTTAAATTTAAATAAAGACATGGTTTTATACATATTTTAAAATAAATTAATTGAAGCAACATCTTGCCAAAGTGAGCTCTCTTCTAGATATTAATTTATTTTAAAATATAAATGGTTGTGTGCGTGTAACTTATGTAAATATTAATCGGCCCAAATGAAGGTTAGCGTTTAATAGAATTACATGTGCATATGTGGTAATAAACATATGACTATTATTCGGTTTTACATGTGAATAATAAATCGGCCCAAAGAAAGATTTATTATTCGATATGTTGCTTATTGTCAGTGTTTGATTACTACACCAAGATATCACTTACAAGTTAATATTGTTGTCCAAAGATATAATATCAATGGAGTGTCTGACATCTTGTGATGAGTTTTACCTTTATTTGAATTTATTATTGATTTTATTTTGGAACTTATATGAGCTTGTTTTATTTATTTGTTGTTTTCTGTTCAGTTATGAATACTCCTGCTAATTTTACTACCAACATCAATTCAGTTCATATGGTAAATGGCATTGACTTCAAGTCATGGCAAGGGAATTTTTTAATTTTTCTCGAAGTCATGATGATCTTAAAGAAGACCATTCCAAAAATATTCAGGGGCACAATGTCTACAAAGACAACTACAGTTAAAGAGTTTCCTATAGAAATTAAAAAGAGGTTTGTCAAGACCGAAAAGACTGACATTGATACACTTTTGACAAAATTAATTTCAATGAGGTATAAAGGTAAAGGCAATATCAGAGAATACATCACAGAGATATCTCATCTTGCTTCTAAGTTGAAAGCACTTAATGTAACACTCTTCTTATGTAGTTTAACACATGGCACAATCAAGTAAATTTCTCACATATAAGTAAATATTTACCATATACTTCATCACATTAGATATTGTTTACACATGTCATTGCCAATATATACATTAAGCACTACTAAGTTGTTTAAGTAAAATTTCTTTGATACAAAAGAACAAACATTGAAATGATAAACAAAAGATGAGTGAATGCACCAAGCTCGCCTCTGGCCTACCTGAGGTCTCTATTGAAATTCAACTAAAAGCTTTATCTAGCTAAATCCTAAAAAATATGGGTGCAAAGGGGTGAGCTTGCTACTCAGTAAGTAACCACTAATACAATACATATGTTAGCTTCTCAAGAACTAATTAAGCTATACACTTATCAATCTGTAAATCATGCATTCATTAGGTAAAAGCAGACCTTCACATCCTCTTATACAATTTTAAAGAATCTCAAATAATCAAATACCTTTTTATAGTGTGGTCTAATTTCCAAGCTTTCGTATCATTTAATAATGTATCACCATTTTAAGTTTAAAGGACATAATTGCCATAAGATTTTATAACCATGTAAGAGCCAAGGAAGAAAATGATCAAAGAGGAGATATGGCTTCTCACGGGCTGCCTCACGATCGTGAGCAGCCTCCTCACAGTTGTGAGCAAGACCATGAGTGAGCTGTTTGCTTTAATTCACTGTTCATTCAGGCCTGGAATGCTCATAGTTGCTTCCTCACGGTCGTGAGCACCCGTGAGCAGCCTCGAACTTTGTTAAAACTCCCTTTTGACCATCTTAATGCATTGTAAACTTTCCCATATTTAAATAAGGCTCAATACTAACTTAGAAACACTTCAAAAACATACTTAACATCATAACTCATTCACAAATGCTTAATTCTCAATCAAGTACAAGCTTTCAACATCTATATTCATTCCAAGAATAAGTTCAAAGTTCACATATATTAACATACCATTGGGGATCTTCATCATACACTCACATATATATATAGACATATATGCATATATAGATAAGTACACATACGTTTAATCATTACTTCAATTTCTCACAATCATCAAATCCTTGAATAGAAGAATACACACTTATAATCACACAAACACTTGTACTCATATTTCACAAATTCATATCTCATATTCATAATATTTATTTAGTATCCGACCGGATAGTTATTCACACATATACCATACACAATTGGTGCACCATATCCTCCAACTCATATCCCATATTCTCATATTCTCACATCGATAATAATGGCATGCCTTATATTATTCTCTCACTCAGCCACACCGTTTTAGCCACATTGACCATTGGATAATTTTGTCGACAGCACTTTAGCCAATCGACTTATTTATCATTTAGTATTGTTGGTAGCACGTTAGCCAACCCATTGTATATTGTCGATAGCACCTTAGCCAATCGATTTGTATATTGTCGATAGCACTTTAGCTAGCTGACTTATTCATCTGTCAATATTGTCGACAACACTTTAGCCAATCGACTTGTATATTATTGATAGCACATTAGCCAATCGATTTACTCATCAATTACTATTTTCGACAGTACTTTAGCCAGTCGACTTGTATATTATCGATAGCACATTAGCCAATCGATTTCTTTATCATATACTATGTTGTTCTTTCATTGACAGTCTCTTTTCTTATCACACATTATATTCGCAATTACTCATAATATAATATCTTTCACATCAAATAACCATAACTTAAGTTATAACACATGAACACTTATAACCACAAGGGTCATTACTATCACATTTCATATTTACCACATTGAGTCACATACATCACATTGGATATTTTCAACCTTATTCCATATGCAATTAGGGGTCATCATATAACATACTATAATATCATCATATTTCATGTCACAACTCAAGAATTATATTCATATATGTGCATATCCTATCATAAATATCACAAGATCAAAACTAAATCCACATTGTATTCACTTTGCATGCCCCACAAGCATAATGTCCACATACCATTCTTAATTCATCAATCACTCATAACACCCACTAAACAACATTAATATTCTATTAACAATATTAATCATCTTTTTACATATCATTTAATTATATCTTATTCCATTACTTAAGATTGTATTCCTATAATATTACATTTATATCTCATAAGAGAAAACATACATACTATATTAGTAATTACTTACCAATGGTGCATTCCCCTTTAAATAAGAAGGGTTTTCTCCCTAGTTGATTGTATTCTCCTTGCCTCTTGTAGTTCCTACACATAATCATATATCAAACATACACAACACATCATACTTGCACTAAAGTTCAATTATATAATCTGTCACCTCAAACTTGACATGCTCTAATATTATGTACATAAACCCTATGACTATGATTTTATTACAGGAGCTAATATTATGTGTCTACTTTAATTTCCAATTGAAATTACTTAATTTTGATGTGTATAGAATTAATTATTAATTTTTTTTATCACAATCCAGTCACACCGAGTATTCTGTGTAAGCATAAGAATTTATAATTCCATTATACCTTCTTAAAGGCAGAATCAGCTCAGCCTCAAAATATAATAGTTGTATAGGACTCCTCAAAGGTTCTAGAGCACCAAACCTTGCTCAATTAAGAGTTCTACAACTCAAGTTATGATTAAAACTATAAGACCAAAAAATTCAGGAACAGGGCACAAATTCACATCCTTCATAATTTAATTTAATTATCCAAAGCACAAGCATAGACTTACCAAATGGAACATCCAAAGCCTCTAGTGTTGTTAGGGTTCCTAAATCACTTACTAGACAATAGAATTTTGATTAATTTTTCTAAACTCCTTCAAGTATCTCTTACCTTCCTATTTATAAACCCTTAACTTCACTACAAAGTTTACATTTGACCTTAGTATTTTTTTTTTTATCTTATTTGGATCTTAATCTAGTAAAGTTTAGTCATATTGGACCCTTTTTTAAAGAATTATTGCAATTAAGTCCTTAAAATTAAATAAAAATTTAACTTTAATAATAATTAATAAAAATTAGTTCCAATAATAGTAAGAATTGATGAAATTACTTTCAAAAAATATATTTATGATGTTTCTAAATTTTTTTAAGAATTTAAAATTTGTAAAAATATTTTTAAAGACCCAATCCTCTCTTTACACTTTCACACACATATTACCACACACATGCACACACCATCACCCTTCCACTTTCACATATACATAACCACGCATTTGGTTATGTTAAGGAAGCTTCTAGACAAATAGTCATGGAAGACTTATCTCTCGAATATCCACTTTACTCCTTACTTAAGTGTGGATATTGCACATTGATCTCTAGACTTTTAATTGTGTTGATTTAGTCTAATTTTCTTTTCAATTGAGTCCCTAACCATATTACACAAACACACCTAAACTTAACTTAGCCTCACCCCTTTTCTCTATATGTAATGAAAAGCAATATGCATAATTAACATGATTAAAGGGTGGATTTTACATTTCTCCCCTCCCTTAAAAAAAATTTCGTCCTCGAAATTAATAATCCATGCACTTAGTAATGCATTTTGATCTTAATTTCCCTTGACTTCATTATATAGATTCTTATCACATCTTTCGATCTCTGAATTGTATACTCTTATTATACAACGTGGGTCTCTACTAAGTACACTTAAATAAACACATCATTCAATTCCATAATCCAAAATATCATTTTTCCTAAATTGTGTAGTAATGTAGTCGCAATACTTAACATTATCCCTAGCGACTTTTCTTTGATTCTTGCCAAACTAAAATGTATTTCAAATTTCTGTAATCAACGAATATTGAAAAGACATTTCTTGCATGAATAGTGCTTTCAAATCTTCATAACATTTTTATCTTCTTATCTCAAAACTTTGATATAACCTATTAAACTTCCATTCCTGGTAGATAGTGCAAGCATAAATGCAGTAATAATTACTTCCTTTCTTGATATAATTTCATTCCCAAGTCTGTGCTCTTATCCCAGATTTCATTAAATTTCACCACAATTGAATGTAGGTAATTATGTGTAATGTTCTTCTAACTATCATCACCATCCTTTTCTTTCCCCAAATATTAGTATCTACTCCTTTTAAATAATAATTTGTGAGATATAATAGTTCTATTCTCATCATTAAGTTCCCAATCACATTATCTCAAAAAGTGTAGGACATACACATGCCATATTTTTAATAATTCAAATGTGTACCACATGTGTGTGATACTTACTCTTGTAGACAAATATGTGAATTTATAATTTAATCATTCAACATAATGCATTATAAATAAATATAGTAAATATACCCGTGTTTTCCCTTCTTCTATTTCTTCGACCACTTCCTCGACTACTCTGTGGTACATCTTTTCCAATATTGCTTTGTCTTACCATTTGAGATTCTTTATCCTTTTTTTTTCTAGACAATCTATAATAAAGTGTCCTGGTTGTCTACGATAGTAACACACTCTCGGTTTAGTTCTCCAACATTCTCCCTTATGAAGTTTTTCACATTCATTGCATATTAAAGCTGTTGTACCACCCATAGATTTACTCTTATCAATACTTTCTCTATCATCTGATTTTTTTAATCTTTTAGTTGTTGATCCTTCCTCTGGTAAACTGACCTGACTCACTTTACGCTTCTTTATTCCACTTTATCGAGATCTCATACTTCTAAAAGATAAATTTTCATTCACTACCTGTGTTTTTACTTTTTCTATTTCTTCAACCTCTTCCTCGACTACTCTATGGTACATCTTTTCCAACACTACTTTGTCTCACCATTTGAGATTCTTTATCCTTTTTTTTATTAACAATCTGCAATTAAGTATCCTAGTTATCTACAATAGTAATATACTCTCGGTTTAGTTCTCCAATATTCTCCCTTATGAATTTTTTTCATATTCATTGTACATTAAAGCTGTTGTACCACCCATAGATTTACTCTTATCAACACTTTCTCTATCATCTGATTTTTTTAATCTTTTGGTTGTTAATCCTTCATTTAGTAAATTGACTTGACTTACTTCACGCTTCTTTATTCCACTTTGTTGAGATCTCATACTTTTAAAAGATTAATTTTTATTCACTTTGGTTGTTATAGTTTTCTTTTCTTTAACCTCCGATATTTTCCTTTCTGATATGGTCTTTTTAACTCAAAGTGCTGCTTATAGGGAGTCTCTATAAGTTAGAGGTTTTACTGCTATCTTTTCTCTGATTTCTAGATTCAATCCCCTTTCAAATTTATTTCTTTTTAACTCGTCGGTAACCACTTCTTCCGGAGCATACTTAGATAACCTCACAAACTGGACTTCATAATCAGCAACTGATAATTCATTCTGTTTTAATGTAAGAAATTTAAGTTTCTTTTTATCTTTATACACAGTTGGCATGTATTTATCCATGAATTCCTTTAGGAAATCTGCCCAAGTCAATGTCTCCTTGCTTCTTGGTATAGTTTCCCACCAATCTAAAGTATTATGTTCAAAGAGCGATACTGCATAGCTCACCTTTTTTCAGTAGTACACTCAAATTGGTTTAGCACTCTTTCAGTGTTTCTCAACCATTCCTCAGCCACTATCAGGTCAGTAGTCCCAGTAAAAACTTTAGCACCCCATTTTTTTTATCTTTTTATAGTTGTCATCAAGAGTGCTTTCAATTAGTTTCTAAGTCATTTCTTTCACAACTTCAACAAATTCTTGTATATATGGGGGATAAGCAGCTTGTGGAGGAGGAGGAGGTGGTTGTGATTATTCATGTCCATGTTCATGTTGATGTTCACCTATAGCATGCATAGGTTCTTGCCTATAAACATACTCATATGACTCTTCAGGACCAGAGCGAGGTGCTTAGTATCATTCCATCCTGACACATTTTAACACACTTTAAATATGCATAATTCATGTCTTATGCATGTTATACTATGAATGCATCATGCTTTTGTGCCCAAAGGGATCTAATCCCTGCTTTGATACCACTAAATATAACACTCTTCTTATGTAGTCTAACACATGGCACAAAAGTAAATTTATCATATATAAGTAAATATTTACCATATACTTCATCACATTAGATATTGTTTACATATGTCATTGCCAATATATACATTAAGCACTGCTAAGTTATTTAAGTAAAATTTCTTTGATATAAAATAACAAACATTGAAATGATAAACAAAAATGAGTGAATGCACCAAGCTCACCTCTGGCCCACCTGAGGTCTCTATTGAAATGCAACTTTAAGCTTTATCTAGCTAAATCCTGAAAAATATGGATGCAAAGGGGTAAGCTTGCTACTCGGTAAGTAACCACTAATACAATATATATGTTAGCTTCTCAAGAACTAATTAAGCTATACATTT
Organism: Macaranga tanarius; assembly: GCA_949673435.1. Classification (NCBI taxonomy): domain Eukaryota; kingdom Viridiplantae; phylum Streptophyta; class Magnoliopsida; order Malpighiales; family Euphorbiaceae; genus Macaranga; species Macaranga tanarius. Next base: position 5,680 of record CATIWO010130755.1, on the reverse strand, counting down.
ATCAATCTATAAATCATACATTCATTAGGTAAAAGCAGACCTTTACATCCTCTTATACAATCTTAAAGAATCTTAATTAATCAAATACCTTTTTATAGTGTTCATGGTCTAATTTCCAAGCTTTTGTATCATTTAATAATGTATCACCATTGTAAGTTTAAAAGACATAATTGCCATAAGATTTCATAACCATTTAAGAGCCAAGGAAGAAAATGATCAAAGAGGAGACATGGCTCCTCACGGGCTACCTCACGATCGTGAGCAGCCTCCTCATAATCGTGAGCAAGACCGTGAGTGAGCTGTTTGCTTTAATTCACTGTTCATTCAGGCCTGGGGTGCTCACAGTTGCTTCCTCACGGTCGTGAGCAGCCTCAAACTTTGTCAAAACTCCCTTTTGACCATTTTAATGCATTGAAAACTTTCCCATATTTAAATAAGGCTCAATACTAACTTAGAAACACTTCAAAAACATACTCAACATCATAAACTCATTCACAAATGCTTAATTCTCAATCAAGTACAGGCTTTCAACATCTATATTCATTCCAAGCATAAGTTCAAAGTTCACATATATTAACACACCATTGGGGATCTTCATCACACACTCATATATATAAATATATGCATATATAGATAAGTGCACATACGTTTAATCATTACTTCAAATTCTCACAATCATCAAATCCTTAGATAGAAGAATACACACTTATAATCTAGAGTTTAACTCAAATTATGTTTTGTTTAATTTAATTCTATGTATCCATTTGTTTTTTTATTTTATTCAATTATTTGTGTTTTGAATTTTTTTTATTTTGTGTATTTTGTTTGAGCCAAATGATGATTTTGTATGGTATCAGAGCTTGGCTTAAATAAGATTTTATTCATTTTATTCTTTATATTTTTTTAATTATTTATGTTCTGAAATTTTTCTATTTTATATCTTTTATTAGAACCAAATGATAATTTCATATCATTTGATTTTAGAACACTGCTCAAATCAAGTTTTATTCACTTTAATTCTATGTATCCCTTTTTTGTTGGTTTTTAAAATTTGTCAATTTTGTGTTTAAAAAAAAACTCATTTCATATTTCTTCCTATCTATATTGTTTTATTTTCTTATGATCTTGTTCTTGTGTTCAATATCTATAAGTACTTATTTTTGAGCTATTTGATTATTTTAAAAAAATATCATTTTTGAATTTTTTTCAAGTCTAGTTTATTTTGGTATGTTGTTGTTATTATGTTTTGTGTTTTTCATCATATGGAGGACGAAGATTTGAAGAGAAATCTTCTTGAAGAAAGGGGATATGATGTGAATATGCAACAATTTTCAAGGATAAAAGGATCCATTGAGAGTTCAAGAAGACAAAATGACAATGTCAATATCCAAAAAGCTTTAGAAGGCCTTACTAGGAGTAATACAAGATATTTATAAGGCTCAAAAACTTACAAATTCAATCCAAATCATTGAGGGGCAAAAAGAAAACCAATAAATCCAGTTGGTCTCTTCAAATCAAGCTTTAATTGATGGTATGGACGGTTATAAATAGAGTTAATGCATTAATTGATGGCGAGGATGGTTACACAAGGTATTAATATATGGAGTTACATTTCAACACCACTTAGAATATTTTTTAAGCCATTTTTTTTATTATAAATACTCAGTCATAAATATGTTTAAGTGTTAATAATTGTTGGGGTTACATGTATACATTAAACACTTATTAGTGGGTGTTTAAAACACTTAATGGGCATAATTGTGGATAATGGAAATTAATGATGTAATCCTATATGATTGAATTTAGAATAGGTTTATGAGTTAGCTTGGCCTTGATATCTATATAAAGAAGGCCATTTCTTCTTTGTAGATAGCTTGGTGTTATGGATGATTAATAAAAATTATTTTGTTATTGGTTACTTAGTTAACTATGTATTCTTATCAAACTTCATATTATTTGTGGTGAACGTTGTGTTCTTATTAAACTTTGTACTTGTGGCAAATAAAATTATGACTTATCAATCTATCTTCAGACAATAGATTGTTGCGTCTTTCTAATGTTTGATTTGGAACTTGATTTGAACTTTTCTTAAGAGTGTGGGTTAAGTTCGATTGAATGAGGTAGTTAATTTTTGCATTCCATATGTATTATAGCTCGTTAGCTATTAGGGTGTATCGTTGCCAAATTTTTGGTTTCGTATCATTAAATATGCCACCGTTGGTTTATTAATAAGTGGGATATTTGAGATGAAATTGGGTCCCACTCAAAGAGTTTAAATGCCTCACTCATCATACATTTTTTCCTATATCTTTTTATTCTTTAATATTTCACTAGTTAATACCTCTACTTCCTGGAGCTCTCCACCACTATCCCTTCTTTCAATTTTTCTTATTGCTCTTGGACTTCAAATCTTTCATCAATGAATGGAGTTTTTAAGTTAGGCTCAATGAAGTTGATACACCAGAGCAGGAATTTTATGAACAAGGTTGGGATTTTATTCAATTTTAATAATCTAAAGGGGGGTTCTTGGACGATGGGAATTAATCCTCACTATTTTTCAAAATTTATATCAAAACCTGACTTATAAAACAAACTAGCAACCCAATCAACTAAAGCTGCATTATTAGCCATATCAAGATGACCTATAAAGCAAATCTCAACTACAACTATAAGAATAATTAAAATAGGTAAAAAGTTTGACCATTTCTTCTTATTAGTAACTAAAACTGAAGGACTATAATTAGAAGAAGAAAATGATGATGATCCATCTGATACAGGTAATCCTTCTTCAATTATTGACACTCTTAAATTTGCTAAAATACCCTTTATGTAAAATTCTATATTTGTAACTGGGTATAAATCTAATAGAGAAAATATTACATGGGTTGCGATTCAATTTATGATAAGTTGAGGCTTTTGAAGCCAATCTTAAAGAAAGATAATAAAAGAAGGGAATGTTTATTGAGGTTTCTTGAGGTAATGCGAGAGGTAGAGAGAGAGAGGTAGAGAGAGAGAGAGAGTCAATGGAAAAAAGTTTAAAAATTATGGAATTTAAAAATATAGCAAACTGAGCTTAGCTTGTACGATCGATGGTCGACGGAGGAGGAAAAAGGATTTTTATTTCCTACATGGTAAACATCTGTGTCATATGTATTAACAAACTAATGGTGGTATGTTTGACAATGAATCACCATTTATATAAGGGCTTATATGATATATAAATATTAATTTTTAATTTACCAAGCCCTAAAATTAGTTGAGCCATTTATGTTAATCTTGAGATAAACATTAACGGCAAAAATGTACCTCTGTCGTAAATTTTTTTGTTTTTTCAAATAACCGTAATTTGATAAAATAACTGTAAATAAGTATAATATTTTTTTATCGCCCTAAAATGAAAAAAAAAACCCCAATTTTTCTCTGCTCACAATACATTCATCAATTCTTTCCCATATATTATTGATGTCCATATGTTATTGTGATAATAAAACAGTGAATTGATGCTTATTTTAATTATAAATAAATGACAGTGTCCTTAAGTGGTCTAATGGCATCAAGTCCTATTTTTAAATGTGTGCATCAATAAAATGAGGAGTTCGATCTCCAATCTCTATAAAAACTAATACTAACAAATGAATAGAGGAAATGTTGTAGTTGCCAATTCTCCTAGGTCCAGCATCGTAGGAAATTTTCTAGTATACTATCATTGGTTCCTGCAGATCCCCGATGGACACATCTGTAAATTTTATTAGCTCTGCATTGAAAGCTCATTAATTAGAATATCAAATCTAAATGTTTCTACTTTGCTCAGTCTTAAATAAATTTTACTCATAACATGTTTAAATATTTAAATATTTAAATAATAAATATTGAAATAGAAAAAAGGCAAATTGATACAAGATGTTAAACTAAGGACTAACAAATGTGTTAAGCTAAAGAAATTTGCATGACATACTAATAAGGTCACCTCCTCACATAATTTTTTATATAACTAGGAAGCTCAAACCTAAGTTTAACTGGAATAAAGTGTGTGTATGAAGAAACCAACACTTGAAAGATGAATACGTAAAGTTGTTGTTGTTCTTGGAGTACATAAGCAATTATATTCAGGAGGATTTGATGCACATTACTGTCCTAAATTGAATGACGTTTTTCAAGAAATTGTCTTAAGAATGGCAATAGAATTTGAAATGAAATTAACTACTCATAAATAATACATGTTAATGATTGGACGTAACCAATTAGCTTTTGCAGGACATCCTAGCCAATAACCTATATATTCAAGAACATACATATCTTATCTCATATATTAAAAGACTGATAAAGTTAGGTGTTGATTCAACAACCATGGTATAGGGAGAATCTTAATTCTTAACTAATTGTGAATGAGTCTTAAAACTCTAAATCATATAACTTAAGTCTCTACTCATTTTAAATTTCTAGAATAGATAAATAAATTTCTTTTTTTTTTTTTTTTTTGAACTACTAGTATTCAGAGGCTAATGGGCTCTAACTAATTTAGTTCTACCCAAATAAGATTACAAGAGCGACAAAGATCTCCCAATAAATATTTAATGTGATTGCAAATGAATAAATATTCAGTTCCACCCAAGTAGGATCACAAGGTGGGAAAAGTCTCTCAACAACAAATTAAATAAATTTTCTTGCACATAGTATTTGATTCAATTCTACCAAAGAATTCATTTCATTTCCAATAAATTATAAATATTAATTAATTTGCAAATAAATTTTTATTAGTATAGTGTATTTAGTTTAAATGAATACTTTATGAAATTATCTTAAATGAATTTCATGTTTTATTATATTGTATTTGGTATGAAATTGAAATTTACTATTATTTGGGCAAAAATACCCTTTTAAAATAAAATTGGAAGAGTATTTTAGTCATATGAAAAAATACATTTAAACTCATAGAATTCATTTAAAAATTCTAACTATTTTGGAATTGTAAATGAATTATACAAAATTTTTATTTAAACCAAACACAATAAACTTGAATTTGTAAATAAATTTCATAAAATTTTATAAAATTTATTTATACCATATACAACCTTAGAGAATTTGAAGAAAATGACAATATAGTTAATACCTGATTAGAAGAGAAAGCCTGAGGATACTGCTACATGTTATCATCTTGTAAGTTCTCAGCAAGCACCTTCAGTGAGTAAAGACTAGGTAGCACATTAGATATATAGCAACTCCCACTAGAAAAAGAAAAGTAAATACCAAGAACTAGTTACTAACCTTGTCATGTAGACAGTAAGACTCAGTTCCAAAATCATCCTTTAATCCTTATTCAGGATCATGATCATCATAATAATAGTCAGGCAATTCATTACAATTCTCAAGATCAATGCATTTAGCATGATGATGTTTTTCCCTGAACTTTTCCATCATCTTTGAATTCAAAATCAGATACAGAATATCATCTCTGGATTTAGACATTGGCATAGTCATCTTCTTTTATTCTGCAAATTTGAGTTCACTCTGCTGCATGTAAGAACTCTTACAAGTCTAGCCCAATAATCATTTTGCCCACTTTTGTAGTACTGGAAGATTCACCCCATTGTAATTCCACCATTCATCTGCATATAATCAATAAATAAAGAAAAACATTTATTATTATTATTATTATTATTATTATTATTATTATTATTAT
>CATIWO010130744.1:0-11497 GCA_949673435.1 Macaranga tanarius | reverse complement strand
ACATAATTAACATGCAAGCTCATATGTATAAATATAGTATGGAAATTAGTGGCATACGTATAATTACCACAAATTTTTTTCATGAGGTTAGTGAAATAGAAGAAACCTTAATTAAGTATTTTCTATTTGTTGCCCTTCTATATATAACAAGAAAGGTGTTTTTTTTAAAAAAAAAAAAATCAAAAGTAAAAATAACAAGTCAGTGAGGACTCCAAGGGCATCCTGAGGTGCAGCGTTTAAATCCTATCATCGTCGATTTAAAAGGAGATGGTTGCCCCTTATTCTATAGTCCATCAATTTTTAGATCATATGACATTTCTATTAACAAAAAATAAAAATAAAAATAACAATTTGTAAATACATCAAGTTACTATAAAAAAAAAAAAAAAAAAAAAGATAAACTTCCTTGTGCAACCTTGGACATACTACGCATCTGAATTTGACTAATTCATATCTTTTGAAGTTAAAGAAAAAAGAAACAATGATTTTTAGTGCCAATACTAATTTATGGTGGAGATTTTTGCACTCTTTTTTTTCTTTTTTTAGATTTATAAATTATATAATTATCTTTTATTGAAAATATGTATATTTTTTTGTTAATTACAGTTACCAAACTACCTTTTTCATTTTTCATCTGAATTTACTATTTGATGATTGAGATTCTAAAACTACTTGAAATTGAATTTACTTTTTCTTTTTTTGCATAAAAAAATTTTATATAGTCAACAATTTTTTCATAAGCACTCTTTAACTTGTCTAATTTATTTTAAAATTTGCACCAATGACAAAAAAAAAAAATAAATAATAACAACCTTTTATTTCTTATAAAGAGTCTTTTTTTCTTCAATATCATATGCAAATAACTTTATTTTTAATTTTCTTATCATCATTTTAAAAAAAAAATAATAATATAAAAAATAAATTATGTGACTAAAAATATCATTATAAAAATTCAATAATAATTCATCACATAAATATTTGATGAATCACAAGTGAGACGAATGCTCTATTAGTTCTTACTGCTATATTAGTTCTTAATGCTATATTAAGTCTTAATGATACCCGACATAAATCATGCTTAGATTCAAATGTGGGGTTAATAGTTGAACATTGTATAGCATTATCAAAAGAGAATGAAGATGTTCAATTATTGTTTGTCAGATGATATGCGAACAAAGCAGTGCATCTCCTGGTTAGAGCCACTTGTTCTATACCAGGTCAAGGATAATAGTTCAAGAACCCTCCTTCAATGCTTTTGAATATATTAGCTTTTGATATTTCCAATTATTAATAAATCATCTATTCTATAAAAAAAAGTGTCCATAAGTTCAATGAATGAATAGAACTAAAATTAATTTGTTTGTAATTTAGAGTAATTATATCACAAACATATGCTCAGATAAAATTAAACTACGAAAAATCTTCTTGATGTAAAAAATATAGTACTTATTTTTCTATTATTAATATATTATAACACTTGTCGTAGAAATTAAAATTACAATGCTTTTTTATATGATGAATTTTTTTGAATTTTTATAATGATAATTTTAATTATGTAATTTGATTTTTATATTATTGTTTAAAAAATTATGATAAGAAAAAAAAATAATATGCATATGATATTTTTAAAAAAAACACTCTCCCTAAAAGTAAAAGAATTTTTTTTTTATATAATTGATGCAAATTTTACAACGATTTAGACAACATAAAAAGGTAAAAAATACTTTAAAAAATAGTATCTCTAATTTACAACCCTTCATACGAATCCCCATATATGTTGGTTCCAGACCAGTCACATACAAATCAACCACTCTGCACTCGTCCTTCAGTATATCCTTTACATGATGAGATTGTCATGTCCGCACCCGAATAATTAAAGTTATTTTGGGTCAAGACTAAATTATAATGAAAATAAGTTTAGAAGAAAGACTTAATTGATACAAATTAAGTTGAGGGGTTAAGAAGGAAAATGGCCTAAACCGCCATATTTGTTTAGATAAAAAAAAAAATTAAGAAATGACATGTTGGCCGCAGGAGAGGGTGAGGATAACTCACCCAACTCTCTCCTTGCCATGCACATCAATATTTTAGTAAAGGAAGGAAATGGTACCACTTTTGGTACCCAAAAAAAAAAAAAAAGAAAAAAAAAAGCGGCACTCAACCAAAGAGAAGAAGGAGTAGGAGAGGAAGCAACTGGTGAGTGGATTCTTCTTCTCGTTTTCTCTGTATTTCTTAAGTTTTTTAGGTTGATGTTGAGTTATTTTTTAGTTGATTTTAAGTTGCTGAAAAATTTTAAAAATTGTAACGTTAGAATAGTGTAATCAGGCGGCGCCTGATTACACTGAGGTGGCTCCTCAACCCAGCAAAGCCTTCAGGCATGCCGTATCAAGCCATTCAGGTGGTGCCTTAGTGATTTTTAGGCCATGCAGGCGGTGCCTCTACACTGTGCTGATGCCTCAGTGGTTCAAAATACTGTTTTGAGTTGATTCTGATCGGTGTTTAACCTAGATTTGTAATATACATGATTTATGAAGTAAAAACAAAATTTTGATTTAATCAGAAATATAAACAATTATGAAAATGTGACAATTTTGTGAGCACATATACATTGAAAGGAAAGGTTGTAGTAAGACCGTGCCAGGATACGGCTGGGTTCTATGAGATATAAGACTGTATCCGGGACACAGCTACTTATGAGTGAATGATATTTTTGTACCTAGGATACAATGAGGAATTAATGAAAATGAGATATATGATTATGATAACTGTCTTTGAGACAGTGTTTGAGATTCATTAAAGCCTTTGGGGTGAATCCAAGTAGTATATAATTATATGCATATCTGGATTGAACCTTCAATGTGCTAATTGGTACCCATCACATTGATAGCAACCTAACCTGTTCCTGAATATTTTTGGTAAATTGTACCGTGTTGTACTATGTTGTGCATAATATGAGAATGAAATTTTAAAAAGGAAAGGTGATTGAAATATGCGAAAGGAAAAAAGGAGGTTTGACTTTCGGAAAGCCAGATTTGAATCTTTAAAGATTTAATTTAAATGATTCTTTTGATTTGATTATAAACTTATTTAATCTTTATGGATTATTTTATGAGTAAGGTGGAAATAATTTTGATTATTTTTAAAAATATTTTGGTTATTAATTATTCTTGTTATTTTCTTGTGATAGCGTTGTATTCTATCTACTCACTGGGTATTTTCTTAAGAAAATACTCACCACTCTACTTTTATTTTTCTTTCAGTATAAAATATATATTGTATATATATATATGGCTATCCATTGGATAACTATGACTTATAATATTCTCAGGGAAGAGATGAAGGTTCATTACTTTATCCGATATGATGCTGACGTAATTGTATCTTTGAGAGTATCTTTAGAGCCTATCGAAGTAGACTACCATACTCACACAAAGCGATAGGACTTCTTAGGCGGCTATTTGACAGTCGTGATAGTGACACATGCGACCACACCGGATGTCCGGGTCTCCCTGACCTGGACTTAGTAGCATCCAGACTCTCTTTTCTTTTTGTGGATGGGTTTGTGATGGAGAGTAACTGCATTTTTATTGTAGTTTATGAGGTACTCTCCAGGGCATGTTAGGCCATCATGCTAGGTAGATGGGTTATATTTATTTTAGTGTACATTTGTAGATATTCTTGCATAACCCTCTTTTCCTTTTTAGCCCTCTTATGACAGAACACTAAATATGTATATTATACTAGTTCAGTAGTTGTTGATCTTACCGTTGATCTTGTTTATTCTTGGATGAATGTTATGAGTGATTTTATATATATATGTTACTGATAGTCGAATGATATAAAAAAGCTAGATAATAAAGGGATGTTAGGTTTTAACTTAGAAGTGACGCCTCTCCACGTCGGTGCCTCACCGGACAATAAAGGGATTAGTGTTGGATGATGTAGGTGTCGGTGGGGAGGGGTGCCACAGTTGTTGGTATCAGAGCCTAGGTTTGAAATTTTAGATTTGAAAGTTTACATTTGAAAGCTTAGGTTTGAAAGTCTGTATTTAAAAGCTTAGGTTTGAAAGCCTAAATTTTAATGGATTTGATAGGTTTTGGAAGTTTAGAATATGAGACCCAGGTTAAACAATATAGTGAAAATTAAGGAATATGTGAGCTGAATGGATGTTAGTTGATCACCTAATACTCAATGGTTTAAATCACTAAAATGGACTAATTTTGATTTTACAGAAAGATGGCAAGAACTAGAGGATGCATAATAGGTGTTCGTGGTAGGCCTAGAAGAAGACTGAGAGGTAGAGATAAAGGTTGAGGTGTCCAGGCTGGTAGGATGAGTCTAGTAGAGAGAGAAGAAAGTGTGAGTAGAAACTAACGTTCACCACTAGAATTGTCTCCATCAGTAGCTTTTGATGGTAATGAGGGAGACAATATGTAAGGAATCGATGCAGGAAGTGAGCAGGGCAGTTTGATACCTAATGCTCTAGTGTTGAACTTCAATGTATAGAGAACCACCACGGCCAGTATAGGAAAATATGGCTAACTTCCCAGTGCCGCCAATAATATGTGTAGATGCTACAAAATTGGCATACACTGTAGCAACTATAATGGCTGAGAAAGATAAAAAAAGTATAAGAGACCTGGAGACATAATTGAACACGCAAAGAAATGTAAAGCATATGATTTTTATAGTACGTTGGACCTAGGGAAGACTGACAAGTGGATCAAGACTATAGAGAAGGCCTTTACGATGTTGCACTCAATAACGAGGAAAAGATAAACAATGTGGTGTCCAGGCTAGTAGGATGAGTCTAGTAGAGATAGGAAAGTATGAGTGGAAACCGACGTTTACTACTAGAATTGTCTCCATTAGTAGCTTTTGTTGGTAATGAGGGAGACGATATGCAAGGAATCGATATAGGAAGCGAGCAAGGCAGTTTGATGCCTAATACTCCAGTGTTAAACTTCAATGTATCGAGAAGAGTCCGTAATGGATAACCACCACCGCCAGTATAAGATAATATGGCTAACTTTCCAGTGCCGCCAATAATACATGTAGATGCTATAGAATTAGCATGCACTATAGCAACTGTGATGGCTAAGAAAGATAAAAAGAGGTATAAGAGACCTGGAGACGTAATTGAACACGTGAAGAAATGTAAAGCATATGATTTTTACGGTACGTTGGACTTAGGGCAAGCTGGCAAGTGGATCAAGACTATAGAGAAGGCCTTTACGATGTTGCACTTAATAATGAGGAAAAGATAAGCAATGTTTATGGCCTGATGTTTGATAAAGCTGATGATTGGTTGACTCGAGTTTGAAATTTGTATAGCGAAGCTTTGACTTGGCAAGTGTTTCAGGAAGAATTTCATAGAGAATACTTGATAGAAAACTACCGGAAGGAGAAAGTAGTTGCATTTATTAACTTAATACAAAGATCAATGACGGTCAGAGAATACGTTAATAAATTTGAGGAACTGTACAAGTACACAAAGGACATCTATCCTACAGAGGAGAGGAAGAGTGAAAAATTTTATGACGGACTGTATATATCCTTGAGAGGAAAACTAAATTTATATGTGGGAACGATGTTTAGAGGTTGGGTTGAGAAAACAATAGAGTAAGAAAAGTTAGATAAGGAACTAGAGGCTTTAACCCAAACTAGGCCCAATCAACAAATTGAGTCATCTCGATAACCTCGGAAGGGAAATAGAAGTAGGAGATCAAGGTTCTCTTCATACTCCAAGAATAATGTGAGGTTGGAAGGTAGAGATAGGCCTCAAGAAAGTCAGGTATCAGTAAGACAACCAATAGTGCCAACGAGAGATATATTGCCTTGGTGTAACCTATGTAAGAAAAAGCATACTAGAAGATGTAATCAATGTGAGGTTAGATGCTACTGATGCAATAAGATCGAGCATTATGCGAGGAATTGTACGAAAGTATACCTAGGAGAACCATTGGTGCAAGCATCCCATACTCCCCATAATGAAAGAGGTGGAAGGTCATCTAGGGCAGGAAGGCCAGCAGCTGTACAAAGAGAGACCACTGGTATGTTAAGAACATCTCAAAACTAACCAGGAGAGCCAAGCATAGTAGCTAGTGGTGTACAGCAAGCTAGAGTATATGCTATTACAGAGTGGGAGGCTGAGGAGTCACCAAATATGATAACGGTCAAGGCTCACATCAATGGTAAGTTAGCACGCATACTGATTAACCCAGGTGCTATATTTTCATTCATATCGTCGACTTATGTGATGCATGATAAGCTTAAAGTAAGTGATTTGAATGAACCTGTGATTGTGAGCATGCCTATGGGAATGAGTGTAGTTTATAAGAATGTATATAGGGATGTCTCAGTAAAGATTAATGAGGGTGAAATGAGGTGGAATTTTATACCTTTATCCATTGGTGAGTTTGATGCTATACTCAGAATGGATGGGTTAAGTTATTATCGAGAAAATGTGAATTGCTATACTAAGCAAGTAGAATTTGAAAAGGAGAATGGAAAAAGGATAAAGTTTGTAGGAGAAAATAAGAAAACACCTATCAATATTATATCGACAATGATGGCTATAAAATACCTGAGGAAAGGGTATGAAGCATACTTAGCTTCTGTTATGGAGGAAGGGAAGGAAGGTAGAAAGTTGAAGGAACTACCAGTGGTGAATGAGTTTAAGGATGTATTTTTAGAAGATTTACTAAGTTTGCCACCTGAGAGAGAAATAGAATTTGAGATTGAACTAGTACCCGAAACTACTCCTATATCGCAAGCACCATATAAGATGGCTTCGATAGAATTAAAGGAGTTGAAAGTGCAGTTGCAAGAACTATTGGATAAAGGATTTATCCAACCAAGTTTCTCTCTATGGGGTGCACCTGTATTATTTATTAAGAAGAAAGATGGATCTTTTCGACTGTGTATAGATTTAGACAGTTGAATAAGATCACAATTCGAAATAAAATACCATTTGCCTAGAATATAGGATTTATTCGATGAACTCCATAGAGCAAAGGTATTTTTGAAGATAGATTTGCGATATGGTTATCACCAAATGAGAATTAAGGAATCAGACGTACCTAAAATTACTTTCAGGACAAGGTTTGAATATTATGAATTTTTGGTGATGCCATTTGGGTTGACTAATTCACCAGCAATATTTATGGACCTAATAAATCAAGTGTTTAAGCCATTTTTAGATATATTTATAATCATGTTTATTGACGATATTCTAGTATATTCGAAATCAAAAGAAGAATATGAGGAGTATTTGAGGATAGTGCTAGAAATTTTGAAAACTAAGTAGTTGTATGCAAAGTTTAGTAAATGTGAGTTTTTGCTGGATAACGTTACGTTTCTAAGACATGTGATATCCGCTGAAGGAGTGTATGTGGATCCTAGTAAGATTACGTCGATTGTAAACTAGGAACCACCAAAGAATGTTATAGAGATATAAAGTTTCTTAGGACTAGCAGGATATTATCGGAGATTCGTACAAGATTTCTCAATTATTGCATCACCATTGACACAATTGGTGAGAAAGAATGTAAAATTTGAATGGACTTCGGATTGTCAATGAAGCTCTGAAATTTTGAAAGAAAAGTTAGTCACTACACCATAATTAATGTTGCCAGTGGAATGAGGTCATTATGTCGTGTATAGTAATGCTTCAAAGCAAGGGTTTGGTTATGTATTGATGCAAAATGGAAGAGTGGTGGTGTATGCATCAAAGCAATTGAGAGCACACGAGTAGAACTATCCCACGCATGACTTGGAATTAGCAATAATGGTATTCAAGTTGAAAATATAGAGATATTACTTGTATAGAGTCACATATCAAATATTTACAAATCATAAGAGCTTGAAGTATATTTTTACTCAGAAGGAGTTAAATCTGAGGCAAAGATGTTGGGTGGAATTATTAAAGGACTACAATTGTACAATAAAGTATCACCCAGGAAAGGCAAATGTGGTTGCGGATGCTTTAAGTTGGAAATCAAGTGGAAGTTTGTGTCACATCCACGCTGTTAGGATACCATTGTTGATTGAATTGAGGAAGTTAGATACTGAGCTCAAAGTAGACACTTTTGATGGAGTGTTAGTTACTTTAAAGGAAAGTTCGCTACTAATGGAAAGAATTCTGGTAGTACAATGAATAGATGAAGAAACGAAAAAGCTGTGTCGTGATGTGAAAAAGGAAAAGGTGAAAGAGTTAAGTTGTAGCGAAGAAAGAATTTTAAAGTTTTATAAATAGACTATATATGCCAAATGTAGGTGAATTAAGATGAGAAATAATGGAAGAGACACATTATTCGGCATATGATATGCATCCAGGAAGTATAAAGATGTATAAAACGTTGAAAGGAAGTTATTAGTGGAAAGGAATGAAGGGTGATATAATTAAATTTGTGTCAAAATGTTTGATTTATAAGCAGGTGACGGCAGAGTAAAAATATCCTGCTGGATTATTACAATCCTTACCAATTCCAGAATGAAAATGTGAACACATCACAATGAATTTTATGGTAGGATTGCCAAGAACCCAGTAAGAAAATGATGCCATATGGGTAATTGTCAATCCTCTAACAAAGTCAGCACATTTTTTACCTGTCAAAGTCAATTACAACTTGAATAGATTGGCAGAGCTATATGTGAAAGAAATCGTAAGGTTACATGGAGCACCGGTATTGATTGTATCAAATCACGATCCAAGATTCACATTATAATTTTGGCTAAGTCTGCAGGAAGCTTTAGGTACTAAATTAAGGTTTAGTACAGCTTTCCATCCTCAAACCGATAGTTAATCTGAATGCACCATACATATATTGGAAGATATGTTTAAAGCTAGCGCGTTAGATTTTAGAGGTAATTAATTAAAGCAAGTACCATTAATGGAATTCATTTATAACAATAGCCACCAAAATAGTAATGATATGGCACCTTTTGAAGCACTATATATAAGAAAATGTAGAACCTTAATCTGCTGGGAGGAAGTTGGAGAAAGGAAATTGTTGGGCCCAGAACTTGTGCAAATGACTACGGAGAATATTCTTGTAGTTCGAGCAAATTTGAAAACGGCATAAAATAGACAAAGAAGCTACGCCAACTTTAAGCGAGTCGATGTCGAATATGACGTTGGTGAAAGAGTGTTTTTAAAGATATCACCGTGGAAAGGCGTACTGAGATTTAGTAAACGTGGTAAATTAAGCCCAAGATTAATTTAATTAGTTCTTGTAATCTATCATTTTAATTAGTTGTCCAATTATAATTAATTTAGTCATCCAACTAGATAATAGTGAGTTGGTGGTCCTTAACTACTATATAACTTCTCATCTCAACTACTATTACTAACTTTTTAATTTCACTTTTGTGGCTTCTTATTCCTGTAATAAGTAATAATTTTTCTCAACTTTTAATATTGTCTTTTGGGCTTTTAATAAATCTACCCTAAAAACACATCCTAGTAACAAAAATATCCCACATTTACAATAATTACACGCGTACCCTAAAATAACAAAAATAATTACGCGTGTACCCCATCCTTTTTTCTCCGCCATTGATCCTCTCTTCTCCGTAATTTTTTTTTCCTTCTGTTCTCAGTTTTGCAAGCACCGCCTCTCCACCATAAACTACTTCTTTTGTTAAGGCTATTACGTGACTTAGGGATTAACAAGATTTCTATTTCCATTACTTTTTCTTTTGGTCCAACAAGCTTCTCGGCCTTCAATAAAATATTATTTTTAGGGACAGATCTCAATTTGGTCCAACAAGCTTCTCTTCACTACAATAAAATAGCTCATGCTTTAATAGGGACAAATCTCAATTTGAATGAGTGTATGCAACCCTGAAATCTTAATTTTATAATTTTTATAAAGCTGGTCATGTTCTTGTATTATTTTTTCTGTCGAAGATTGCTTGATACTTTTTGTTAATGACGAAGAAAAAGGACGAACTCTGGTCACCACCAAATATTTCTATCCAGGTCAGCTCAGGTCAAATCCTTGTTGATAATTTACGATTCACAATTAAAACTAAAACAACTCAATTTCTACACCAGGAGAAGTAATAATAAGCCAAGAACCTTATGTTAGTATAGCAGCAGCAGTAAATAATTCATCAAGTGAGTCATGGTGCGATGGATGTTTGAGTTCAAGTAGTCTCAAGAAATGCTATGATTGTCAAGTCATTTGGTACTGTAGCAGCGCTTGCCAGGTGCATGTCTTTATTTATCAATTTATTTATTTATTTATATATTGAAGCATCCTAGGGATTTACATGAGTTAAAATGTATTGTGCTTTTAGCATTGTTTCAGAAGTTGGAGTGGAAGCTGCATCGTCTTGAATGTGATGCTCCTGCTGATCCTTCCTCTTCTTGCTGAATTCTGCTTCTGAGTTTCCAGACAAAAGCTTCTCTCTTTTCCTTTTTCTTCTTCTTCTTCTTTCTTTTTTCTCTCCCGTTCTTTTTCTTTTTCTTTCTTCTGCATGAACTTTTCCTTCTTCTTCTTATCCTTTTCTTATTCTTATCCAATCATTTCTTTCTTCTTAACCCCTCTTCTTTCTTTTCTTTCAATTCCATCCTTATAAACTTCATCTAATATTATCGATTTTTAGTGTTTTATAACATGTCCTCATTAGTTCTTATCTCAAAACAATAGAATTTCTTATCAACCTCAATTCCATGCCACAAGCTTAATTGATATCAATTATTGACTTAATTACTAAATAATCAAACTCCAAATCATTTACTCATAACAGTGGCAAACAAATCTTAAATCACCAATGTTAATTAACAACAGTAATAACATTCTTAATTTACATTAATTGAACAGTAATCCGGTTTCAGGACACGGATGTTACACTATTATTTTTTTTTCAGCAAAATAATAATAAGTTTTTAGAAGTTTAAAATTAATTTATCTTTTGAGCCCCTAAATTTAAATATTTTTTATTAATTAAACTTCTGAACTTTTTTTATATTGAATTGAAGCTCGTGATCCTTTTTATTCGTTTAAGGAAAATTTATTTCAACTTTTCATTTTCAAATAGTTTAATTTTAATAAAAATTTTGTGTCTTTTTTTTCAATTTTAAATGTTAATTTTTTAATTTTATTAATTTCACTTTGTAACAAATGAAAATTATTTTAATAATTTTTTATATCTACAAATTGGAATATATCTTTAATTTTAAATTAAACTTAGTACACTACTAGAATGCAACAATTTACCGACGGAAATTAGCGACGGCCAGTTTTCCGTCGCTAATTCCCGACGGATTAGCGACGGATAGTGATTACCGACGGATTTTAGCGACGGATGTAAATCTGTCGCTAATTAGCGACGGATTTTCAAATCCGTCGCTAATTAGCGACGGATATTAAATCCGTCGCTAATTTTAGCGACGGATCTTGAATCTGTCGCTAAAATTAGCGACGGATTCACCATCCGTCGCTAATTAGCGACGGATGCTGAATCCGTCGCTAATTTGTAAACATTA
>CATIWO010130693.1:0-12246 GCA_949673435.1 Macaranga tanarius | reverse complement strand
AGTCATGGAGTAATTGACTTTAAGGATTCAGAATTTCAGAGCTAAGGCAAAGGTAGATTTCGTCAAGTTCAAAATATCCAAGCATTGATTTGATTAATTAAGGACCCGCTTCTAGAAATTTTCCAGCTTTGAATGGAATTTTATGCTCAAGCGCGTTAAGACTACTTCAAAATGTACAAGCTTTTACTTTTTTTATATCACACCTTCACTCGCACGTTTAGACCTAGCTACCTCTCATTACACACATTAAAATTCCCTCTCTCTCATCTGGGTACTTCCATATATCATCAACAGCAGCAGCAACAGTCTTAAATATTATACTCATCTTGAAAGATATATAGATTGAAGAATGGCAGATGCACTTACAGGAGATCAGATTGCTGAGTTTCGTGAGGCTTTTTGCTTGATTGACAAGGACTCGGATGGTGCGTTCTTGATCTTGTTCTTTATATATTTGCCGCTTAACTTTTTTTTTTTTAATTTTTGGAAATTGATATTGTGTAATGAGTATATAAGTATAACACATAGTTAAATATGCACATTGCATAATAAATATGCAGGTTTCATTACAATGGAAGAATTAGCGACAATCATCCAGTCATTAGATGGACATCCTACGAAAGAAGAAGTTCGAGACATGATAAGTGAGGTTGACGTCGATGGCAATGGGACTATAGATTTTCAAGAGTTCTTGAACCTTATGGGAAGAAAAATGCAGGTAAATGGGAGCTTTTTTTTCCCCCACAGCGCACGAAACAATTCAATTCAATGAATTTTTTTTTTTTTTTTAATGTATTAATCATCGATGTATGTGCAATTCTTGTAGGAAAATGTTGTGGATGAGCTCAAAGAAGCTTTCAAGGTATTTGACAGAGACCAAGATGGATATATATCAGCCAGTGAGGTGATTACATACTAAAAACTTGATTTAGTATTGGTTTTTGAATGCCATTAATACATATAACACTGAAATTTGGTCGTTAGATTAAAGAAAGTAATACTTCTGCATATATATTATTAGAAAGTAAAACTTTTAAACACCTTCTAAAACGAGAACTTACAACCAGAATGCACACACCTTTTTGTTGAACAAAGACAATTTGCTATTATATTCTCTATGGGAATCATTTTGAAAAAACAAAACAAATCCACCCAAAAAAAAAAGGGTTTCATTATTTATATTTGAAGCTGCTGAAATTTACAAATATGCATTTACACGTGAAATTATATTCTTTAAATGGTGTCTTAGTTGTTGCATTTTACATGTGAACCTGTTGAACTTTACAAGTGTGCATTTACACGTGAAGTTTTATTCTTTAAAGAGCATGTTAGTTGATGCATGTGTTCGGGTTTTTGCAGCTGAGGCAAGTGATGATAAATTTGGGAGAGAGACTAACAGAGGAGGAGGCAGAACAGATGATAAGAGAAGCTGATTTGGATGGCGATGGTCTAGTTAGTTATGATGAGTTTGCAAGGATGATGATGGCTTTCTGATTGTACTCAAAATCTACTTACATATACAATAGCATTCATATTTTTCTTGATCCTACACTTATCGGGTAGGATGAATTGTTGTTGTTCCTTTTTTTTTCAGTCTTATAATGACAATGCTGCATGGTAGAATTATACCGCAGACAAAAACTTTTCTGCTTATGGTCATTGTTGATGAATAATCAAATATAACAGAAAAAATCTCAATCTTAATTAATAGATTGTAATTGAGTTTTGAGTACAATAAAGTTTAATAAATTAGATTTAATCAAGTATGAAATCATTCCAAAAAAAAATTAATTACAATCGATGTATAATTTTTTTTATGTATATTTGATATTTTGGACATCTAATAGTCATGTAAATTCCCGTTAAAATTTTAGTTGAGTACATTTCATTATATTTTTTTTTTATTTGATGTTTTCAGTATTCATAAGCTATAACGCTCCGATTAATTCGAAGTCAAGCTCTATAAATTTAAAAAGAGATAAAATTCTCTTATATATATGATTTAAATTCAAAATTTTACTTAAAAAATTTAACTTGTTTATTACTTTGATCAACAGATATTGATAACTCTATAAGAATTAAAGTGGTGCGTCATGAGGAGATATATATATATATATATATTAAAAAAAAACAATCAAAGGAATCTATTGATTGTGGAAATATTTATTTTTGTGTCATTGACTGTATTAATTTCTACTTTTTTGACTTGGTAATCATGTCATTCTATTCTATTTTCTCAATCGTAGAAATATTTATTGTTAGGATAAAGTTTGGTATCGATGCTAGTGATTAATTATTATAATATTTTTATATAATTTTTATAATTATAAAATATAAATTTTATTTATTTTTTTAAAATTTTAAATTTTATAAATTTAATTAATTGTCTGATTAAAATATATATTTTAAAATTATTATATATATTTTTTATATTATAAAATTAATAAGGATGAAAATATAATTTTGACAAAAAAAACAGTTTTTTCTACCGCGACGTCAAACAACGTTGTTATTATTAACACTTAATATTGTAATATTTGCTGATTCTAAAAAAAAATTAATATTTTGCTTATTCTGCTGACCACAAAGAGAAATTCCTCGGAAACAAACATAAAAATACATAAACACATCATTGAATATTATGTCATAATGAAAAACTGGACCAGTGAGCTCTTTGCTACAAAGTTATTGCTAGAAAAGCAGTATAATAATTGAGGGTCATACTCAAAGTTGGTCAATTCAACAATTTGATTAGTGGTCCATTAGCGTTAGGTAGTTCACTTACCTAATGGCGGGATTACTATTTTGGGAAAAGGTGCAAATAAACCCCTATGTTTGGGCCTTAGTATAAGTTGGCTCTCAAAAGTTTTTTTTGAACTAAACACAACTTTAATGTTACAAAATCGAGTCATTTAGCTCTTTCAAAAAAATCTAACATCTAAAACAATTACAATATGGTCCCTAAATTTAATTTTCTATCAAAATATTTTAAATTTTTTAAATCAATAAACAAAATTGCCCTTAATAATAATAATAATAAGTTACAATTTAACTTAAATTTTTATTTTTAATTTAATTTAAAAAAATTGATAATTAAATAAAATAATAAAAATTTAAGTTAAATTTTAATTTATTATTAAAACAACCATTATGAGCAAATCCAACAATCATAGTGTGCTCCAAGAAACATCATCTTCTCTTGCAAGCTCTAATTCCCCCATTTGCACATACCCAGCAAGCATCACGTTCCATGAAGTCAAATTCCTAAGTACCATCAAATCAAACATCTTTTGTGCTTCCTTCATTTCTCCTCCTCTAAAACAAGCAATAATCACCGTATTCCATGCAACAACATTTGGTTCCAACATTTCATCAAACACTTTCCTAGCGTAACCAACACATCCACATTCTCTATACACACTAATCAAAGTTGTATCTACAAAAATATGGGTATTTAACCCATGCTTCCAAGGCTGACAGTGTAGCTACATCCCATCTCTCAGTTGAATCCCATCCTTAAATCAAATATTGAGTACCACCCACCTCCTTATCAACACCAAGCATTACCGTCGCCACCACCTGTTGAGTACCAATACCGCCCCACCAACACAAATCATTAAATATTAATAATTAAATTTTTTTTTTGTAGAAGAATATAAATTATTCAAAATCCTTTCGATGCACATAACGCTTTTCTTGTCTGTCAATGATGATACCATAAAAAGAATTCACATTATTAATCTTTCAAGTTGGAAATATATGCCATTTGCTAAAAAATTCAAGAATTGCATATAAAATAACAACGAAAGACAGACTGAATCTTTATCGCTGCAACTTCTTCAATGGCGCTACTTCTTCCCTTGGCAGTTACAGTTAGATGGATCACAACAGCAGCAGCCTAGGCAGCGGCCACAGTTGCATCAGTTGCTGCTGCCATGGCCATTGCATGTTTCATCTCATCACGTTCTGAATCCAAAGTGGCCTGCACAGCTAGTGGTTGTGGCACAGACACGGTGGCAGGTTTTGCATAATTCAAGTCCCTTGGAGGTGCTGCAGTTGCTGAAGATCTGTGAAAACTCCATCTCCTCTTTTCTTTAGGAGTGGTTGGTATGTACAAGTTTGTAGTCACTGGATTCTCAGTACTAGTTGTGGAGGAGTAGAAGAAGTATGAGGGGGAGGAGGGGAAGGGGAAGGAGCTGGGACTAGGAGTGGCAGGAGGAGGAGAAGAAGGAGTGGAGGGAGGAGGAGCAGAGGAAGTGATAAATGGAGGAGCATTAGAGTTAGTAGATGGTGGAGATATGGGACATTGAAGTTAGTGTTAATAATAATAATAATAAAAAAAAAATTAAAATTAATTATTTTAAATTATAATTTAATTTGGAAGAATTGATAATTAAATAAAATAATTTAAAATTCATAATTAAAAGTAATTTTTAAAGAATTATACTATTAATAAAAAAATTAAGGGCAATTTTGTTTATTTATTTAAAATATTTTGATAGAAAATTAAATTCAGGGACCATATTGTAATTGTTTTAGATGTTAGATTTTTTTGAATGGGCTAAATGACTCAATTTAGTAACATTAAGGTTGTGTTTAGTCCAAAAAAAATTTTGAGGGCCAACTTATACCAAGACCCAAATATCAAGGGCTTATTTGCACCTTTTCCCTACTATTTTTGTCCCTTCTCTCAAAAGAGAAAATGAAAGACAATAAGAAAACCATTCGTCACTCTTTGCACTCGTAACACTTATATATGTTATAATTTTATTATCTTAATATATATATTATAAATTTAATTATTAAGTATAATACAATTGAATAAATAAAAAAATAATAAAAATATCTAAAAAAATTGAGAGATGTTGTAAAAAAGAAACTAAGGATACGTTTGTTTAAAAAAAAAAAAAAAAGGTGGGAATCGCAATCAGAATGGATGATTCTGATTCTTAGTGTTTGTCTAGCTAAAATTTATTTAGGAATGAAAATAAGATTTTCTCATTAATGAGAATCACAATTCACCATTCCCCCTTCATCCATAAGGAATGAATTCTCATTTATATGGGAATCAAGTCAAACCAACTATAAATAAGTCAAATATTTAAAAATTGTCATAAATTATTAAAGTTTATGATATAAAATACATATATTAATAAAAAATAATTACTAAATATTTTAATAAATTTTTTTAAAATATTTTAATAAAAATATTTATTAAGAATTATAAATATTTTTTTAATAATTTTTAAAAATTATTAAAATATTTTAGAAAATATTAATAAATATATTATAAATATTTTCTTTATAATAGATAATCATAATGCTAACTTTTAATATTAAAAAATAATTGTAATATAGGTAATTTTGATTCTCATTCCGATTCCTTAGTAAACCAAACACTTTATTAAAATTTTCATTTCCTTTTCGATTCTCCTCCATTCCAATTTCGATTCCGATTATGTTTTCGGATTATGAATCAAACGGCTCCTAAATTTTATCAGTAAATTATGTTTTTATAGCAACAATGGCAATAATCAAATATAAAAAAATAAACTTACAATAACAAATTAATATTCATTATGAATAAGTAAATTAATTATTCTAAATTACAAGTAAACAATATATTTTAGGAGTGTTTTTAGTAATCAATATGATCTTCTATTACGATTATTTTACTATAAAATGATCATACTTTAAATTTACCTCTTGTTTGGCTTAATTCCATTGAAAATTTTATTTTATTTTTAAATGAATTTTAAATATTATTTATTTATAAATTCATTTAAACCAAACATATTTCATTAATGTAAATTAATTTAGTGTTAAACAATTTCACAAAATAAAAAAGTTGAAATTGGAAATGTATTTTACAAAATTTTCATTTAAACCAAATACATTCATTTGAATTTACAAATGAATTTCATAAAATTTTGTGAAATTTATTTAAATCAAAACACACTCTTAAGTTTATTTTAAATTTGAATTTAGATATTTTTCTAATTTTTAAAATATAATTGTAACTAGATCATTTTAAAACAATTGACCATTTTACAACAATTAACTTTTTGATTCAGATGATGATAATCAATTATTAATTGTTTTATTTTAAAAATATTTGCACTAACTAACCACCCTCAAAAATCATTTCAATACACTATAATAATAAGGAAAAAGGTCCAAATTGAACCCTCACTTTTTTCCCTAGGAGAACTGAAAGGAAAAGATAGAGAAATAATAAATCACAAATAAATATAAATTACTGACCTTTTTCTCCTGCAGCGAAAACCGTAGTAAATATGTTGATCGAAGCCTTGACTACTAGAGCAAAGTTTATTATTTTCACAATCTAAATATTAATGGGATGAACAAGAATGAGAGAAAAATACACATAGTATTTTTGGTGTGTAGAGAGAGAGAGAAAAAAAACACAGAGTATTTTTTGTGCATAGAGTTTTCTATATGTTCTCTAATTGTTACGTGGGTTGTTACGTACAAAACATAAAACCCATACTCATTAAAAGAGTAGAAAGTATACTTCTATTAGGAGTCTCTTACACCTAATTCAAAACTTAAACATATTAAGTAATGTGTGTATATTATCTAACATCTCTCACTCGCACACGACTGAACATATTCAATTTTCATAACATTCATACTGATAAATAGATCATGTGACCAATATATAACGAGAGCACTTATGTTATACACTTGTTAGAGATATATAGCGTCTCGATAGTATATTTTATATCATGACATATGCCTTACCTTATATTACTTCTTTACATTCACTGATACTTCTTGATCTTTTAGCAATATTCTATATCCACTATTATATATACACAAGTTATGGCACTCATAATAGGCTAGCTAGTGAACTATAGAAATATTGAATATAGTCTATCACTAATCTTCCCTTCATACATTATTCCTATCATATGGTTTAACTCGCTTATCCAGTCAATTTCTCTAGACCGTATCTCACATGACCTTTCAGAGATTCTTCTAAAACAACCACATCAAACCATACTTTAGAAATATGCCCTAGGTCTTAAGGGTAGGTTTTCAAAAACTATAAGTTTATGGAACAGGTCTCACACTAGGGAAGGTTGAGATCATTTGATTATTTTTATAACTTCCCATCTCCGGTCGGCTTTTTCACGTATAGTACGAATCATGCATTATGGTGTTCATTCTTTTCTTAAAAAGAGCACATATTTCAAAATGATTATAATCATATATTTAACACCATACAGAAGCTACACATTTAGGTATACTTTAACACCAAACTTTAATACTTAATAGAGGTTGCTTTTGGCGATAAAGATAGAATCAAGAAGTATTGCTTTTAATTCTCCTTTTAAAGATTATACAAATTTACTTACAAATCATGAAATGAAATGTAAGATTTTATCTCGCACTTAAATTAGAACTTATCTAATACTTAAACAAGATGACATACGTTTATTAAACGGGCTTTCGTTACTCCCTTGTCTATTTAAAATACTGTCTCATCATAATATTTGTTAAACTCATTTAACAAAATTAAGGTAAATACCCGTGTGAGTGGGTTACTTCTCTATCCAACATACTTTAAATGTAACATTCCAAATTACATGATAAGCAAAATACAATCTAAAATTTACGCAAACCAAAATATTTGATGTGCCTCTCAAACACATCTCTAGTAACAGCTTTTGTCAACGGATCTGCTATCATGTCATGTGTAGAAATGTACTTTAAGTTTATATCTGCTCATGCAACCATGTCTTTAACATAATGATAATTGATGTCAATATGCTTAGTCTTATTATGAAACTTGGGATCCTTAGTATAAGCTATTACGATTGACTATCACTCATGATTGTCATGAGTTATTTATCGATAAGGCAATACATATTTATTTCTTGCTACTTCAGGAGATGGCAGAATTGCCTAACAAGAAAATAAAACCAGATGTAGATTTCCTCTCATTTACATCTATAGCCCAATCAGCGTCTGTGTATCCTCTCAATTGCAGATCCTTTCCTTGATAACACAACGAGTAGTCCACAGTACCTTTTAAGTATCTCAAAATTATTTTAACTACCTTATAATATGCTTCGCTTAAGTTTGACTGATATATAATTACTATCCCAACAATATAGTAAATATCAGGTCTTGTACACAATATAGCATATATAAGACTTCTAACGGCGATTACATAGGGAACGTTCTTCATACGTTTTATTATGTTTGGGGACATATTCTTTTACTAAGAATCTCTACCTTAGCTGTAGGGAAACTTATGAGTTTGCAATTTTGCATATTAAACATTTTAAGGACTTTGTTGATATATGTCTATTGAGAAAGAGACAACAACCTTCTCGAACGGTCTCTTAAAATCTTAACTCCAAAAATATATACTGCATCACCCATATCTTTCATCTCAAAATTGAACGACAACCAACTTTTGATGTCCTTAAGGTATTCAACATTATTTCCAGCTATAAGTATGTCATCAACATATAATGTCATAATAATAAATTTACTTGTTTAGCTTTTAGAGTAGACACAGTGATCTTCATATATCGTAACAAAGTTATTTGAAATAACTGCATTATGAAACCGAACATACCATTGTCTATAAGAATGTTTAAGGCTATAGATTGATCTCAACAATCTGTAAACTTTTTGTTCGCTGCATTTTTATTCGAAACCTACTAGCTGTTGTATATATATTTCTTCATCCAATTCTCCATTTAGAAAAGTAGTCTTTATATCCATTTGATGTAGCTCTAGGTTTAAATTTACTAATATAGTTATAATTAACCTTATGGACGTAAATCTCACAACAGGAGAGAAAGCCTCCTCATAGTCCATCCCTTCTTATTATGTGTGACCCTTTGCTACTAGGTGAGCCTTGTATCTTTTAATATTTCTATCAGCCTTTTGCTTAATCTTGAGAACCCACTTGTTCCTAATTACTTTGAGTCTTTTTGGCAAATCAACCAATTCCCAAATATGATTTGATCTCATGGATGACATTTCTTCTTCCATTAATTTAATCCATTCTCCTTTGGCTAGATATGAAAGAGCTTCAGACACATTTTTAGCTCATCATCTTCTTGTAGGTTAACTAAAAGAGCTTGACTCATACCATCAGATCGATATCTTTTAGGTATATTACTCTTTCTTTGTGATATTCACAATTTAGAATTTTAATAAACATGTCTTATGTATTTATCATAATTTAGAATGCTCCCACTTGGTTCAAGTTCCATACTCCCACTGAAGTCAGGAATCATATTTCCACTTAATTTAAGATCATGAATATTCAGATCATCTAGAGGTAAAAGACCATTACCTTTTTCCTCTAGATTTCTCTCACTCGAATGGAGTGATCTTTGAGTGTCCATTTCTTGGGTTTCATAGAGAGTATAGTCTTGACCTACATCGCCCAACTTAGGATATTCATTTTCAATGAATACAACATCTCATGATTCAAATTCTGTCACTGTACCATTTTCGTGCCCACCTATGAAAATGTATCATTTTAACACTTCAGGGTATCTCACAAAGATACTCTTTGTACCTCTTAGATCCAATTTTCTATATTTACTTAAGGTATTATGAATATAGGCAGCACAACCCTAAAATTTCAAATGGCTTAGGTTATGTTTTCAACCAGTCCATAACTCATATGGAGCAGTAGTAACGGACTTAGAGGGCACACGGTTTAGAATATAAGTGGCAGTAAGCAATGCATCTCCCCAATAGGAAATTGGTAAATTTGCTTGTGCCATCATAGGTCTAACTATATCAATAAGAGTCTTATTTCTTCTTTCAGTAATAGACAACTGATGCTCAATTTCTTTGTTATTATATAAAGTCTTGAATTCTTCAGAAAGATATTCACGACCATGTTCAGTTCTTAAGACTTTAATCCTTCTATCTAATTAATTTTCTACTATATTCATAAAAGTCTTGAAGTAACTCAATGCTTCGGATTTGTGGGATATCAAATAGACGAGACCATATCTAGAATAGTCATCTATGAAGGTGACGAAGTAGTAGGCCCCATGCCTAGCCCTCACATTCATTGGACCATATACGTATGAATGAATTAATTATAAAGAAAATTTGGCTCTAGTTGTTTTACCAAATGGTTTTCTAGTTAGTTTTCCTTTAAAGCAATGCTCATAAGTAGATAATTCAACTTTTTCTAAATTACCTAAGAGGCTTTGTTTGACTAATCGACTCATTCGATCTTGGCTAATATGATTTAATCTAGTATGCCATAAATGCACACCAACTTCATGATCATGCGAAGAAGTAACTAAATAAAAACTAGCATTATTATTGAAATTGACATAATCAATATCCATAATAATGAAACCATCCATTACAAAACCAGAACCATAAAATGTTGTATCCAAACACAAACGTATATTATCATCATAAAAGTACCAATTGAAACCAAATTTTAATAAAATAAGAACAGATACTAAATTTCTATGAATACTTAGAGCATAAAGAACATCATGTAGGAAAAAGGTTCAACCACCACGAAAAACTAATTAACATGTGCCTATTCCCTCAACTGGAATTCTTGCATTATTTTCCACATAGATCCATCTCTCTCCGTCAAGTACTCATTGGAAATCTATGAAGGTTCCACGATCCTTCGTTACATGGTCGGTTGCTCTTGAATCAATAACCCATAAAGGATTAAATTCAGTTAAGAACAGAGAACTAGATACACAAGCTTTACTCACATATAAGTAAATTGGGTGTACCTTTTTAGGCTCGGTGTAATCTCTTGCATAGTGCCCTTTTTATTGACAGTTGTAATACCTCACACGTGTAATATTAGTCTTTCTCTTGTTCTTTGACCTTGCTTTCTTTTTATGTTCTTGCTTTTGCTTTTTTAAGCCCTTTAGCCTTCCATTTACCTTGGTTCTTGCGCTTGTTATTGTTGGAACTTGTTCCAGCAAAGGAGCTTCCTTAGGCGTAATGCACTTGTGAATTAACTTTGACCGATGTAAGTCGAACTTCCTCTAACTCCAAATATCGCGTAGCATCCTCAAAGTTCCTTATGTTCTTTGAGTGTGTTAGGTGCATCCTCATGTGCTCCCAACTGTTGGGCAAAGAGCAAATGACAGCTTGAATCTTTTGCTCCTCAGTCAACACATGACCAGCATCATTTAACTTACTAATCATTGGACATCTCTCTTAGATATTTCTTCATTGTATGATCAGGACGTTTCTTATAGGCATCGAACTTAATGGTCAATGAGCGAAGTTTAGTCAAGGACATACCTCCAAACATCTCCCTCAAAGCATTCCAAAGTTCCATTGCATTCTCATATCTTTTGAATTGTTTAGCAATGTCATCATCCATTGCACCAAGTATAATGATACGAGTAGAAAAAATATTTTTCTTCC
The DNA here is from genome assembly GCA_949673435.1 of Macaranga tanarius. Lineage (NCBI taxonomy): Eukaryota > Viridiplantae > Streptophyta > Magnoliopsida > Malpighiales > Euphorbiaceae > Macaranga > Macaranga tanarius. The sequence goes on along the minus strand of CATIWO010130693.1, from coordinate 822 downwards.
ATATTTGTTACGCCTCTCTATCCTGCCTATGCTGAATTGTGGATCCATCCTCAGGCTCAGTCATAACAATGTTGAGCATGTCAAGAACCTCTCGTTCTTCAAGCACATATTAAAATTTCATGCTTCAGATCTCATAATTGTCCCCATTCAACTTGAGGTCTTTGTTAAGCTCAGTAACAACGGACTTGGTGGCAGTTGTCATTGTTGATCCTCGTGACCTTCAATGATTAATGGTTGCACTGCGTTAGGAGAATAGGCAATACATATAACTAATATGCATTTAACATGTTAACCAATAAAGTCTCCCACTAGACCTAAAATCGAATAGGTCACTAAGTTTTTAATTACCATCTAAGTTATAAAATTTGATATTACTAGTTAAAAGTTCATGCATAGTAGTAAAGATTTTTAGATCAAACTTTTAAGTTCTCTAACTCTAAAGTTTTATGATCATACAATTGGTCCTTTTCATAACAATTTCAAATGAAGCAATAAATAAACACATTCAAATATTGTAAATAAACACAATTAAATAAGTAAAATAAGAAATTGCATTTAACATGTATCTCAAACATTTATTAAGAAATTGTAAAAGAAACCAAAACATAAATAAACATCCAAATCCAACAATCATAACTCAAATAATGATGTACTAAACATCAAATGATATCATTAAAATAATAGTCACTAAAACTATTTTAAGGAATTATCGCTTTAGGCAAATAAATGCCCAATAAAGGCAAGACTCATATATTATATACTTGAGTCCACAAGGCATAAAGTACAGGATTTTCCTTCTATATTGTAGACGCTTCACAATTC
>CATIWO010130686.1:0-10033 GCA_949673435.1 Macaranga tanarius | reverse complement strand
ATAAAAAATAAAAATTCAGTTAAATTGGTTAACCAAAATTTTTGTATACAAAATCAAACCGAACCGAACCAAATTTCGGTTCTATTCTGAAATTTTGAAAATTCTAAAAAAGCAAATCGAACCGAATAGGAACGGTTCAGTTTACAGTTCGGTCAGTTTGGAACCCATGCACACCCCTAATTATGTGTTAGCCAAGGCATAGAGGGTGTAAGAGTGAAAGAAAAGAGAATTTTAAGGGTTCTAATTGATATTTTTATATTAAAAAAATTACAATTTGATACAAGAAATAAACGGAGACTTTAACATGTGTTAAGTGAGGGGCTAAAGTATAGAAAAAATTTAATTTTGTACTTAAATAGTCCAAAAAAACGTAAGGGGTATTTGTGTTCCTCAGTATGCGAAAATGCACCTTTACCCATTAATTTATCCATTATATTTACAAATAAAAACATCCACCAGAAACAAGAATTTAACAATGTGGAGTTCAAAGCAACATTTCTTCTCAACCAGCGCAAACAATCAGAAAGTAAATGAATCAAAATTTAGAGCCCATCCATATATTTTTTAACACACAATACTCATTTTAAGGGTTGTTATATCATGGACCTGTCCATATTGTAATATGGACCAGGAATCCGTAACACGTGTGTGGAACATAACATGTCTTTTTTTTTTTTTTTCTCATCACATCTTTACATCTCTCTCCACAAAGAAAATTTTCTATATATTGTAAATATACAATTAATAAAAAATAAATATTAATAATTATAAATTTAATATAATATTTATTATTTATTTTTATCTTAAATGACAATATTATTATATTGTAATTTGATATTTTTTATATTTAGTAGTTATAAAATTCTAATTATTATGGAGTTCCAGCTCAATAAACTTCATAAGAGAGATAAAAAATTTTTAACATTTATTTCTTCATATATAAAATTAAAATTGGATATTTTTTTTTGGTACTTGAACCAATATATATTGATAGTAATAATTAATAATTTTATAAATTAATAAAAATTAAATAATTTTAACTATTAATCAAAATATATAAAACAAAGGTTGTTTTTTTTTTCTATTTTTGAAATCATATCTACCCTACAACTATAAACGTGATTGGTAAGATTATTATATTTTTGTTTCAGTATTTTTAAAATCCACAGGTTCATTAGTCAATTCATGTATGTTCATTTCTTAAATAACGTAGGTTCATCATTGTCAATACTCATGTTCATTAGTTATTCAATTTTATTAATGAATGTTTCCATTTTTATTATTGAGTATAACTTGCGAGAGTGATAACTTGATCTAGAAAACTCCAAATGACTTCATTTTTTTTGCATTAGAAACTTGAAATGCCTTATACAACTTTGTAGTTCACCATTTGTTTTGATTTGTTCATTTTCACTTTTGTTTGAATCAAACTATTTTATTACTCATTTGATGATAACATCTAAACATGCCTTGATACTTCATTGATTTTTCTTCATTGATTTCATTTTATTCTCACATCCAAATGTCATAAGACTTTTTCCATGAGAAACTGGACTCAAATATATAGTATTGAAAAGACTGGCATAATGAAATTAGTCATGTAAAGTTCACCACATCTCTTGGAAGTAACATAATTGCCTTTTTATAGCTTAACTTTCAAAACTTACTTCCTTTAAATTTGATTTGTAAAATTACTCCAATAAATATTAGAATTATCATAAAAATACATAAAATACATTATAAAAGATGATATCAAAATTTAAAAAAGCTAAATAAAAGTCTAACCTAATTAACTGAAATTATACGATTTTAAAAATAAATTCAATTTTATTTAAACATGTTTCATACACCTGTCAATTTAAATTTTTAAATATTACTTCATAATTATTTATTTAGAATCAGTTTAAAGCACATAACTTAAAAATTTGTCCTATCTTAGTATAAATAATTTTAAAACTTATTAGAATGACAATCATTCACAAATTTAAAAATGACTTGTATTTAATTTTGAAAAAATAATTTAAATCAGATATTGTTACTAAAATTCATTATTATAAAATTGCCAAAATTTACATAAATTTGACATTTTATGATAACGTATGTTTATAATTTTATAATTTTATAGATGACACATAATCATTTTAATTTAATTTGAATCAAATGATTGTTTATGCTAAAATTATTAATAAATGATTAAATCAATATAATTTTTATCAATATTAAAAATTAAAATTAATTATAAAGTTTAATAACATCTATTTTTTTTTAATATCAATAGGTCTTTATGAGATCAATTGTAATTACTTTAGAATAAACAGTTAGGATACACCTTATGCATTTAAAAGAATTAAAAAAAAATGAATAACAATATTTTAACTTGTAAATTTTGCTATTTTGATACTTAAGTTCTACTCTTTTATATAATTACATCATAACTTTTTTAAATTTTTTTTATTAATTCTATCTATTAGTTCAAATAACTTTTTGTTAATTATTTTAAAATATAATTTTATATATTTCAGTTCTAGAAATAGAAAAATATTTTATTTTCATAATTTAATTAAATAATGGTGTTTGTAATTTTTTAATCACAATCTATTTATAGTTTAAGTTTTTATGATGACTAGATAACCCATAAAAAATATATAAAAAATAATTGAAAAAACTTTAAAAGTAGCAGTTTTTTTTTTTTAAATTAGTCATATTTTATAATAACATATAAAAATAATTAAGAAATACTTTTAATTATTTTTAAATATATTAAAAAATATATTATAGTTTTCTACTTAGATCGTTGAATAAATTATGATTCTTAAAAATAATTTAAATTGCAGCTATTATACAAGTTTGACATATTGGATTTACTATATGTTAAAGTAATTTAATATATTATAACTTAAGTTAAAGACATGAAAATAAGTAGGAAATTTATTTCTCAAATCAAAAATTAGTATAAATTATCAAAATTTTAAATATAATTGAAAAAAGAGTTGTTGACAAATATCGTAGTACAATATTAATTTAATTGGTGAATAAAATTAATAAAATTTTATTACATTTTATAGAAAATATAATTATATAAGAATAATTTTTTTGAAGGAAAAGATGAATCACTCATTAATTAAAGATTAAAAATACATTTTGATGAACAAAAAATATATAGTAAAATCAGGAAGTACAAACATGAACTCTCACTTAAATTTTGAAATTGTTTATCCATATTCTTCAATTGTAATTAATATAACTATTTTAATTTGTAATTCGGTGATCCATTGATAATTTGTATGCCCCGCTCCATGGCATTAATTAACAACGAATCGACTCTTTAGTCATTAACTGAATTTAATTGCATAAATATCAACAAAAATTTCACAATGAAAAAATATAAAATTCATAAAAGATAACCACCAAAATCCTATAAAATTATTAAGAATTTCATGAACAAAAATTCAAAAATTCTAATAGAAAATCAAACAAATCAAATATGTATTATTGAAAGTAAAAAAAAAAAAGATAAATGCATAAATAATGTCTAAACGTTTTTACTTTTACTATTTTGGTATCTGAACAATTTTTTTTTTTTATAATTAGGTGTCTGAACCTACAAGAGATTTCTAAAATAGTGTTTCTACTAGATTTTATAAGTTCAAATATTTAGGTATCTTATTTTTAAATAATAAATTGGCTTAAATGCCTTTTTTTAGATTTCATTTTCTTTTTTATTCTAATTATTTTTTACAAAAATTACTAGAAATAAAAAGTATTTTTTATTTATCAAACTAACTTATATTTTTATTTTATTAATTATAGTGGTTGAATTTAATTTTTTATTAATGATTTTAGTCAAATAAATTTTTTTATTTTTATTTTTTAATTATAATAAATAAACTTTAATTTTTATTTTTTAGTTAAATTGTATTTTTAATATTTCGAAAAAATTATTTGATTTTATAAATAATAATAGTTCAATTATTTTATTTAATAATATTCAATATATTTTACTTTTAAATTTAATATATATTAGTAAAAGAAAAAATAAAATTTAAATTGAAAAATAAGAAAATAATATCTAATATATAAAAAAGAGTATTTTAGTCAATTTACTATTTAAAATCAAACATATAAACACTTTGACATTGACATGTAAAATTTGATAGAGACACCATTTAAATTTATTTTTTTTTAAGTTTAGAAACTTAATTATAAAAAAATTTGTTTTAGCATCAAAATAGCAAATGTGAAAAGTTCGGATATCATTTATATATTTATTCTAAAAATAAAAATAACAAATAAAAAAACAACAAGGGATGATAGGTGGTGGCTACAATAAAATTTTTTTGATTAAATAACCTAGAAAAAAGAGAGAAAAATGCATAGGATTTGTTTGAAGATGATGGAAAACAGTGGGGCTATAATTATATAAAAAACATTAAAATGTAACCATTTCACAACGAGAAATTTGTTTTCCTTTAAAAACAGCTGTGGAGCCAATTTGTTGAGCCCTCTGTTCACATTTCCAAGCATAGGGATAGTAGGTACTGTATATGCACATGATGCTAGCGGTCCTTGTCTGCCAGCAAATATTGATAGGTGTTAGGGGTCGGCAAGAAACTGATTCGGAACAAAATCAATAATTTCGGTTCCATTTGGTTTATATTTTTGCAGAAGTAAAATATTCTGTTTAAAAAATACATACGATTTGACGGAAGATACATATATTTTAATGTTTGAGTTCTAAATTTGAATCAAATTTATGTTTTTTACAAAATCAATATATATCTTTTTTTTCTTCATTTTACATATATTTTAATTTATGAGTTCTAAATTTGAATCAAATTTATATTTTTTTTATAGAATCAATATTTATCTTTTTTTTCTTGATTTATCACTTCATTTTTATTTATATATGTGAGGACCTTATATTTTTATAATGGCCAAATACATACCTAATCTCCTGTATTTGTAGTGAAAAATTCATTAATTCCTTATATTTAACGTCTAATCTTATAGACATATCAATTTATAAAATTTGTCTCCTTTAAAAACCTCTATCTTTTGCTGTGCGCTCCTTAGCTAAAAAATTTTCTTTACAATCTTCATAATTCTTGTAAAGTATCATTTTGATCCTATCACTTTCTTTTAACATTCTTTTATTATTTTAAGTCATAATTTTTATTAAAATATTAAATTTATTTACACTTATACATTTTTTATTATATTGAAATTAGAATGACAAAAATATTTTATTTTTTTAATATTCAAATGTTTTAATTTATATGCATGCATAATCTTGAATAATGTAAATTTAAAAGTAGAATAAAACTTGTATCTTTATAAAAATATTTTAACTCTAGTTTTGCATAAAATAGAAAATGTATTTGGGTGTATTATTGGGGTTCATCATAATTCTTAATTAAAATTGAGATTTTACTCATATAAATTCATTAATTAATGTTTTAAATGTAAAGGGAATTGATCAATGATTTTTTATCTCGTTCATGCATTATTACTTTTTTTTTCTTCTATAGGAGTTTATCAGTTTTGTTATGTTTAATCTTTGGTGCACTGATATAACTTTTTTCTTGCTGCATTAGAGTATCACCGAGAAAAACATCATACACTCTGTTTTTTTTTTTTTTTTTGAAACCATCATACACTCTATGTTAATAACTTAAACAAATTACCAAATTGAGGGAACTGAACTACATAGATTGTCATTAGAAGACGCTATAATGATTAAGGTATAGATTTGTTTTTATTGCACCTTTTCTCATTATGGTGTACCAAAAATAAAAATAAATAAAAGAAATTTGTTTACGTTAGTTGTTTAAGATAAGCAAAATTTCACTATCTTATGCATTCTTTATTGCATTTGCTTCATAAACATAATAAATTTTATTGTCATTTTTTGTAATCTATTAAAAATTTTAATTAGTTTTTTAAACATGCATTTGTACAAATTTATTTTATTAACTTATAAATATTATTGATATATGTAAATAATATTATAGTACTATCTATTAAATTAATATTATTATTTATACATATATATTAATTTGTAAGATAAAAATAAATAAATGATTGTTGATGCAAATGAAAAAATAATTTAAAATCCATGTACACATGAAATATTGTAAGATTATTTTTTAAATCTTTAATGAGCTGACTATTTAATTAGTTGTCTTTTTCTTCTGTGTACTATTGCCTTCCTTTTTTTTTTTTTTTTTTTTTTTTTTTTGTAGTTTATTTGTATGGAAAAAGTAGCTAGCATAATATCTTATGATGGATTTACTCAAATAATTTTTTCTGAAACCTATATAGGCAAAAAATTATATAAGTTCACCAAATGTTAAATAACCAAAAAGCCGATCAACTCCTACAAACAAAAGCAATGATGAACAAGATAAAAATAATAATAATAAGATCAATTCCCTTTATATTGAAAACATTAATTAATGAATTTATAATAAAGCCCAGTAATAAACCAAATATATTTTCTATTTTATGAAAATCTAGAATTATAATAAATAATGATAAATTCTAATTGAATTGATTTATGTGGAAAAATATTATAATTTTTGAAAATTTTCATCTCTTTTTGTAATATAATATGAAAAGTTTTTGAATTATGCCTATAATTTTGATACACATAAAAGAACTTTTAATGAATTAATAATTATGTAACATAAAAAATAAAAATAATTAAATATTTGGATAAATAAAAAATCGCAAATAAAAGTCATAATAATTACAACTATAATTCTATAAAATTGTAAACTAATAAAAAACAAAATAAGAGTAAATATTTTGAATAAAATTTAGTTTACTATAATATAAAACAAATGCTGCACCAAAAATTAGCTAAAAAAAAAGTTCAAGCAATATCATCAACGAAACTACCAATTAATAAAGAAAATCATATTAAATTCATTGATTTAAAAAAAAAAACGAGATCATTATCAATAAAACAACAAAGAAAATCATATAAATGATGTTGGTAAGAAAATAAAAAGATCAATTCCATTATATTGAAAATATTAATTAATAAATTTATATGAACAAGATCTCAATGTTAAAAAAGAATTGAAATAAAACTTAATAATAAGTCCTAATCAATTTAATTTATATAAATTAAACGAATGATAAGCTCAAATGGAATTGATTTAGTTAGAACAAAAATAACAAAACCCATTAAAATAAACTCTAATGGAATTCATATCGGTAGAAGAAGAATTACAAATATCTAAGCACTCGAATTTTGGGTTGGTTAAAGGATGTGGAAAACCATTGATGATTGCTATTACAATAATCTCTTATAAATTGTTGCTTGAAAGGAAATGACCAAAAAAAAAAAAAAAAAACTTATAAAACTTTTTAAAAACTTTGGAAGTTCTGTTAAAAAATTAACTTTTATTTTTTTTTCAAGGATTTAATCATAATTTTTGATAAAAATGATAAAAAAAATTATTAGACAAAAATAAGAGAGTAAAAATGTAATTTTTCATCTACCTTACCTGCACTTTCTCACTGACTTCGCCTTTTATTTTTTTTCTTATTTATTTATTTTATTATATTTTTGTCACTTTATCTTTCCTTTTTTTTTTTATATCCTTATTTGTTTTTTTTTATCTCCTTATCCCTATTTTTATATAAACATCACTTTCCTCCTAATTGAGAGGAGGCAAAATTTCAAGTAAAGAAAAAAAAAAAGAAAAGAAAAATAACACTCTTAATTTTGATTTAACAAGATTTTTCCTACATTCTTTTCTCTTTTAATTTTGTTCTTCTTCTTTCTCTTTTCCATTTTTTTTAACTCTATTTTGATTTCAATTTTCTTTTCACCTACTTTTTAAGATTTAGGATTAGAGATAATAATAAATTTTGTAGACTTATGATTTTTTAAATGAATTTCCAAAAATAAAATCAAATATTATTTCCTATACTTTTTTTTGGAGTAATTCAACAGTTTAATCTACTTCTGACCATAAAGCAGCCATCTTCAGAGAGACATGTCGTATTTTCAAAATGTATTTGAGGGTGAAATATTCTATTTGTTAATTGCTTTAGTTCTTTTTCTTTTATTTATGAAAGGAAAAACAGGGAAGAACAATAAATCATAATAAGATTTAGAATACTGACCCTTTTCTCCAGCAGCGGAAACCTTGGTATATATGTTGATCGGAGCCTTAACTACTAGAGTAAAGGCTATGTCTTCACAATTTAAATATCAATGGAATGATATTGAATGAAAAATACACAGAGTATTTTTGTGTGGAAAAAGAAGGAGGAAAAATTATGCAGAGAGAATTTTTTGTTCTGCCTTATTGTTAGGTTATCCCTTTTGGGTTATGTTACATACAAAACATAAAACCCATACTTTACAAAAGAGTAGGAAGTAGACTTCTAATAGAAGTCTTTTACATCCTATCCAAAACTTAAACAAATTAAGTCATGGGTGTATATATCTTACATTTCCCACTCGCACATGACTGAACATATTCAGTTTTTATTCCATTCATACTGATAAATAGATCGTGCGACCAGCATATAACGAGAGCACTTATGCTATATACTTGTTAGAGATATATAGCGTCTCGATAGTAGATTCTATATCTTGACATATGCCTTACCCCAAATTACTTCTTTACATTCACTGCTACCTCTTGGTCTCTTAGCAATATTCTATATCCACTATTATGTATGCACCACATATGACACTCATAATAGGCTAGCCAGTGTACAATAGAAACATTGAATGTAGTCTGTCAGTAATCTTGCCTTTATACACTATTCCCATCATATGGTTCGACTCGCTTATCTAGTCAATTTCTCTAAGCTGTATCTCACATGACCTTTCAGAGATTCTTCCAAAATAGCCACATCAAACCATACTTTAGAAATATGCCCCAGGTCTTAAGGGTAGGTTTCCAAAAACCATAAGTTTATGGAACGGGTCTCACATTAGGAAAGACTGAGATCATTTGTTATTTATATAACTTCCCATCCCCGGTCGACTTTTGCACGCATAGTATGAATCATGTGTTATGGTGTTCATTCTTTTCTTGAAAAGAGCGCATGTTTCAAAATGATTATAATCATTTATTTAACACCATACAGAAGCTACACATTTAGGTGTATCTCAACACCAAACCTTAATACTTAATCGAGGTTGCTTCTAGCGATTAAGACAGAATAAAGAAGAATTTGCTTTTAATTCTCCTTTTTAAAGATTACATAAATCTACTTACAGATCATGTAATGAAATGTAAGATTTTATCTCGCACTTAAATTAGAATTCATCTAATACTTAAGCAAGACGGCATATGTATATTAAACGGGCTCTCGTAATTCCCTTATCTATTTAAAATACTGCCTCATCCTAATATTTGTTAAACACATTTAACAAAATTAGGGTAAACACCCATGTGAGTAGGTTACTCCTCTGTCCAACATGCTTTAAATGTCAAATACATTTAATATTAACACATTGTGTATTACCAAATGAACATCCACATATTTATTAAAAATAAACATATAACAAATCATGTCCAAATTACATGATAAGCAAAGTACAATATAAAATCTACGCAAACCAAAACATTTAATGTGCCTCTCAAACACATCTCTAGTGACAGCTGTTGTCAACGGATCTGCTATCATGTCATGCATAGAAATGTACTTTAAGTTCACCTCTCCTCGTGCAACCATGTCTTTAACATAATGATACTTGATGTCAATATGCTTAGTCTTACTATGGAACTTAGGATCCTTATTATAAGTTATTGACGATTGACTATCATTCATGATTATCACAGGTTCTTAAGAGGAAGTTACTTTAAGATGATCTAGAAATTTTTTAAGCCATACTCCCTCTTGGACAGTACTTGAGAATGCAATGAATTCACTTTCCATTGTTGATAAGGCAACACATGTTTGTTTCTTGCTACTCCAAGAGATGGCCAAATTGCCTAACAAGAAAATAAAACCAGATGTAGATTTCCTCTCATCTACGTCTCCAGCCCAATCAGCATCT
>CATIWO010130644.1:0-10676 GCA_949673435.1 Macaranga tanarius | reverse complement strand
GCTAGTGATATTTTACATTTTCATCCTAAAATTGAGTTAACTTTACGTGCTTTGTGTAGGGAACAAAGTCAAAGAATATTGAATCAACAAAATTTGAACATCATGACGGAACCGGAGAGACAAACTTTGGGCGATTTTACCATGCCCGATATAACGGGTAACTTTGGGGAATTGTGGCTCCATCAATAGATAACAATAACTTTGAAATTAAACCAAGCATTATACACATGGTGCAAAATAATTAATTTAGAGGTTTACAAGGAGAGGATCTATATGCTCATATATTGGCTTTTCTCAATGTGTGTGCTACCTTCAAGATCAATGGAGTGATGGATGATATGATAAGGCTTAGGATTTTTCCATTTTTAGTCAAGAAAAAGGCACAACTTTGGCTTGCTAGTTTTCCAAGTGAATCAATCATTACTTGGAACCAATTGAAGCAAGCATTTTTACACAAGTATTTTCCACCATAAAAGACCACCAAGTTTCGTAATAAGATCACTACTTTTAAGAAAAATAGTAGTGAGACCATTTATGTAGCTTGGGAGAGATTCAAGGAGCTTCAAAGGCAATGTCCACACCATGGCTTGCCCGATTGGATGATCCCTCAAATTTTCTACAACGGGTTGACGGATGAGAATAGGAATATTGTTAATGCAGCCTCTAGTAGGAAATGGATGGATAAAATGGCTAGGGAGGCTGTCATTCTACTTGAAGAGCTTGCATCTCAAGGATATATGGGTAATGAGCCAACAATGGCAAAGGCAAGAGGAGTTTTGGAGCTTGACACTATCAATTTGTTAAGTGCTAAGGTAGATGCTCTCACCAACTTGGTAAGTAAATCTCAAGTTAATTCTATTGATAATGCCAATGTTGCTTGTGAGCTTTGTGGAGGATCTCATTCATATACTCAATGTAATATTAATTCTAATACTAATAAAGATGTGACTTTTGTGCAATGAGCTTTTAACTAAAGAGGGGGAATGAATTCTAATACCTATAACCCTCAATGGAGAAACCATCCCGGATTTTCTTGGTCAAACACATCCTGGACCAATTAAAATAAGCATTTCTTCACAAGTATTTTCCACCTCAAAAGACCGCCAAGTTTCGTAATGAGATCACTACATTTAAGCAAAATGGTAGTAAGACTATATATATAGCTTAAGAGAGATTTAAAAAGCTTCAAAGGCAATGTCCACACCATGGCTTACCCGATTGGATCATCCCTCAAATTTTCTACAATGGGTTAACGGATGAAAACTAAAATATTGTTAATACAGCCTCTAGTAGGAAATAGATGGATAAAATAGCTAGGGAGGCCGTTATTCTACTTGAAGAGCTTACATCTCAAGGATACATGGGTGATGAGCCAACAATGGCAAAGGCAAGAGGAGTTTTGGAGCTTGATAGTATCAATTTGTTAAGTGCGAAAGTAGATGCTCTCACTAAGTTGGTAAATAAATCTCAAGTTAACTCTATTAATAATGCTAGTGTTGCTTTTGAGCTTTGTGGAGGATCTCATTCATATACTCAATGTAATATGAATTCTAATACAAATGAAGATGTGAGTTTTGTGCAAGGAGCTTTTAGACAAAGAGGGGGACTGAATTCTAATACCTATAACCCTCAATGGAGAAACCATCCCAGATTTTCTTCGTTAAACACATCCTCTTAATTAAACCCTCCATTTAACCAAAATTTTTTCAAACCATAAAACCCACCTGGTTTACCTATGAAACCAAATCATCCTTCTTTTAATCAACCACCACCAAAGTCTAACTTAGAAGGTCTTATGGAGTAATTCATAGACCAACAATCAACCACCAATAAATAATATGAAGAACAATTCAAGCAACTTAATGCGAGAATTAATCAACTTGTTTCCCATAATAGAATCCTTGAAAATCAAACTGTTCAACAAGCCTCTTCAACCCAACAACCTTTAGGAAGACTACCTAGTCAACCTGAATTTCAGCCTAAAGAATCTTGTTAATTTATAAACTTGAGAAGTGGTAAAAAAGTTAGAGATGCTCCAACAAGTAAGAAGAACATGGTGAATAAGGATGATGATGAGGGTATGGTGAATTCAATGGTAGATGATGGTGTGAAGGATAAAAAGGATGATAAGTGTGGTGTGGAAGAAAAGACTACTCAAGAAGTACCAAACAAGAAAGGTGAGCCAAAGATTGACCTTAGAACCTTACCTTTCCTATAAAGGTTCATAAGGCACAATCTTGACAAATAATTTGGTAAGTTTCTTGATCATATGAAAGATATAGCTATTACTATACCTTTTATGGATGCTATTAGAGATATGCCCTCTTGGGGCATATTTTTGAAGGACATTGTTAACCATAAGGGTAAGATGAAAGAGTATGGACTAGTTTCACTAGTTGAAGAGTCTAAGGCCATGTTCACAAGAACTCCACCAAAACTCAAGGATCCAGATTCTTTTACTATTCCTTGTAGAATAGGTGATCTTGCATTTAATAAAGCTTTATGTGATATAGGTGCTAGCGTGAGTTTAATGCCTTATTCTATATATGAGAAAATAGATTTAGGTGAATTGAAGCCTACTACCATGTGTCTTTCTATAGCGGATAAATCTATTAAATATCCATTAGGTGTGCTTGAGAATGTACCCACCAAAGTAGGAAAATTTATTATTCCTACAGATTTTATAGTAATGGATATGGAAAAGGACCCCAAAATTCCTATATTATTGGGGAGGCCATTTTTAGTGACTGCGAGAGTGGTCATTGACATGAAAAATGGTAAAATTAAAGTGGAAGTGAATGATGAGTCCATAGTTTTTTATGTTTATAAAATGATTAAGACATCTCCACCTATTGAAGTTTGTGTAAGGATAAACTCAATTGATATAATTGATGAATGTGTACACGATATTGTTCATAAGTATTTAGGTAAATACCCTTTATCGGATTCTATGCCACAAAAGGTTGATGACAAGCATTCCAATAAGAAGGTTGTAGCTTGTGTAAGCATGTTGGAATCGGCTCCATCTACTTATCCTTATAAATATCAAAAATTTGAGCCATTAAGGAAGGAAGATGATCCTAAGCCTTCCTTACCAAGTGAAGCACCCAATTTGGAGCTTAAACCTTTGCCTTCCACTCTAAGGTATGCATTTCTTGACTCTAATTCTAATTTTCCTTTTATTGTAAATTCTTTACTACCTAGTGATGAGGTGAATGCTTTATGTGATGTTTTAAATAAGCATAAGGGAGTAATAGGATACTCAATTAATGACCTAAAATGATTAAGTCTAATTATTTGCATGCATAGAATCCTTTTAGAAAATGATACTAAGCCTACTATAGAAGCTCAAAGGAGGCTCAATCCTACTTTTAAGGAAGTGGTTAGAAAGGAAGTGATTAAATTGCTTAACAATGGGATCATATATTCCATTAGTGATAGTAAATGGGTAAGCCCCTTCAAGTCGTTCCTAAAAAGGGTGGCTTGACCATTGTGCAAAATGAAAATAATGACTTAGTGCCTACTAGGACTATCACGGGTTGGCGTATGAGTATTGACTATAAAAAGTTAAATAAAGCAACTATGAAAGATTATTTTCCATTACCTTTTATTGTTCAAGTTATAGAAAGATTAGCAAATTTTTCTTATTTTTGTTATCTTGATGGGCTTAGTGGTTTTTACTAAATTCCTATTCATCCTAAAGACTAAGCTAAGACTACTTTTACTTGTCTATATGGTACTTTTACTTTTAGGCGTATGCCTTTTGGCTTATGCAATGCTCCCGCTACTTTCCAAAGATGCATGTTTTCAATATTTAATGATCTAATAGATGATTGTATTGAAGTACTCATGGATAACTTTAGTGTTTATGGATCTAACTTTGCAAATTGTCTAGAAAATCTTTCTAAAGTTCTTGATAGGTATAAGGAGCATGGATTAGTACTTAGGATAAGTGCCACTTCATGGCACAAGAAGGGATTATTCTTGGCCATATAGTTTCACAAAGAGGCATCGAGGTTGATAGAGCAAAGATAGAGGTCATTGCCAATTTGCCACCTCTAAAGAGTGTAAAAGATATAAGGAGCTTTCTTGGATATACGGGTTTCTATAGAAGATTCATCCAAGATTTCTCCAAGATAGTAAAGCTACTATACAAGCCACTTGCCAAGAAGGCTATTTTCGAGTTTGATGATGCATGTATAGATGCATTTAGGACTTTGAAGAAGGCTTTTACATTAGCACTGATTTTGCAACCACCTAATTGGGAGAGACCATTTAAAATAATGTGTGATGCAAGTAATTTTGCGGTTAGGGCTGTTTTGGGCAAAGAAAAGAAGGCAAGCCTTATGTGATTTATTATGCTAGTAAACTACTCGATGATGCTCAGATTAATTATACCACTACTGAAAAAGAGTTACTTGCTATTATTTATGTATTTGACAAGTTTAGAGCATATCTTATGGGGCAAAAGATTATTGTGTATTCCGACCATGCTGCCCTCAAGTATCTTCTAAGCAAGAAAGATGCAAAACTAATGCTCTTAAGGTGGATTCTAATGCTTCAAGAGTTTGATTAGGAAGTGAGGGATAATAAAGGAAGTGAGAATCTTATTACGGACCACTTATCAAGACTAGATCAAGAGAAATTGAACAAGAGTGATGATGGTGTGCCAATCAATGAGTCATTTTATAGTGAACATCTTCTTCAATTAGCTTCTAAGGAACTTCCATGGTTTACGGATTTTGCAAACTAACTTGTGAGTGGAGCTCTACCTTATGGGCTTGATTTTTAGCAAAAGAAGAAATTTTTGCATAATAGTAAGTTCTACTATCAGGAGGAACCTCTGCTTTACAAGAGATGTGGAGATGATTTAATTAGAAGGTGTATTCCTCAATATGAAGTCCAAGATTTTTTGAGACATTGTCATTCCTTGGATGTAGGCGGACACTTTGGTGCATCAAAGATAGCTTCTAAGGTATTTCAATCTAGTTTTTAGTGGCCTACTTTATTTAAGGATGCTAGAGAATTTGTGCTTAAATGTGATAGATGCCAAAGAATGGGTAATTTGTCTAGGAAACATGAAATGCCTTTGAAATGAATTCTCGAAGTAGATATTTTTGATGTTTGGGGTATTGACTTCATGGGTCTTTTTCGTAGTTCTTTGGGTTATAAATATATATTGGTTATGGTAGATTATGTCTCTAAATAGGTATAAGCAATGGCTACTATTACTAATGATGCTAAAGTTGTCAAGAAGATGCTTAAGAAAATTATTTTTCCAAGGTTTGGCACCCCTAGAGCATTAATTAGTGATGGTGGTTCACACGTTTGTAATCATATAATTGAAGCTCTTTTGAAGAAATATGGAGTTACACACAAGGTGGCTACTCCATATCACCCACAAATAAGTGGGCAAGTTAAGGTGAGCAATAGGGAGATTAAGTGGATTCTAGAGAAAACGGTTTCTTCATCAAGAAAGGATTGGGCATTGAAGTTAGATGATGCCTTATGGACATATAGGACATCTTTTAAAACACCCATTGGCCTTACTCCTTACCAATTGTTTTATAGGAAGTCTTGTTACTTGCCCGTAGAACTTGAGCATATGGCATTTTGGGCAACTAGGGCTTTGAACTTTGATTTGAAGAAGGCAGGTATAAAAAGACCACTTCAACTTAATGAATTAGAAGAATTGAGAATGAATGCTTATGAAAATGATAAGTTGTATAAGGATCGTACACAATTGTGGTATGATAAGCATATAGTTGAGAATGAGTTCCATGAGGGAGACCTTATTCTGCTTTACAATTCTAAATTGAAGTTATTTCCCGATATGTTGAAGTCAAGGTGGTCGGGTCTATTCAAGGTTATCAAAATTCATCCATATGGGACAATTGATATTGCTAATAACAAAAGAGAAAGCTTCAAGATGAATGGTCATCATTTCAAGCCTTATTTGATTGATAATGCAATTAATCCATAAGAATCAATCTCTCTTTCTTCACCATGAATGCAAAAAAGTATGGACAAGCTATAGACCATTAAATTTAGCAAGGTATTTATCTTATTTCTATTCTATTTATTTTCTTTTACTTTATTTTGTTTTCTTTAAAGTATACACGTATACATTATATTTTAGTTAATATTTGTTTTAAGTATACACATTTTTTTATAGTACCCTAATATATGTATTGAATTTTAATAAAATAATAAAATAAAATAAAATTACATCTTTTAAAAAAATTTATTTTTGCCTTGGCTCTGTGCCGAGTCGGCACGGATGGTGCCGAGTCGGCACATACGTGCCGCCTCGACCATCCTCGAGGCTCGACATGCGAGCTCTATGCCGAGTCGGCATAGCGTGCTGACTCGTGCCCATCACTAACCCACATTTTTATTTTTTTTTGCAATTTTCTTATTTTATCTTCTTTGTAATTTTTAATTGTTTTACTTATTTAATTGCTATTTAATTCTACTACTTTATCTTATTTGTTCTTGTCTTTTTGCATATAACTCCTACTCCTATTTTGAATCTAACTTTGAAAAGTCATGTCCTTTCCCCATAAGGACACAACCTTTCAATATGTCATAACTTTTTTTTTCTTTCCCTATTAATAACTACATTGACCACTAATATTTTATTCTCTACTTTCCTCTTCTTCAATTCTTTTTTTCTATTTAAACACCCAAATTCGTTCCCCTCAACTCATTCTCTACAATTTTGCTTTTCTTTCATCTTCTCTACACCATCCTTTGTACTTTTCTTCTATTTCTTTATTCTTAGTTTTTCTTCTTCTTTTCCAACTCTCCCTTTCTCTTTTCACTCCTCCATAGCCGAACCACTCTATACTTTCTTCCCTTTTTCTTTTTCTTTTCTATTTCATTTTATTTTCTATATTTACCATGGGCAAGAACAAGGGTGCTTCATCCATGGGCAAGAACAAGGGTGCTTCATCTTCAACGGAAAAGAGGGATGATCAAGATGAGGAGGAGCTACAAGAGGAGAATTTGCAACTCACATATCAAGCTAAGTTTCCTATCCTCTCTCATGAAGAAGGTGATAGATTTATTAAAAATAAATTTAGAGAAATAGTTGCATGCAAGTATATCCCTACCTCTTTACTTCAAGATATTGGTATGCATGATTCCTTTACTCAATTATTAACAAATTGTGGCTTAAAGAAATTTGTCTCTATGCATGAACACATATTTGTTGACTTGAATATGGAATTTTATACATCCCTAGAGGTTAATGCTAATGATTCATATATCTTTGAGTTTAGGATATTAGGAAAACCCCACCAATTTACCTATTCTTTCATGCAACGTGTCTTCAGTTTTAAAAAGGATGGTATATGCGATATGCCCAAGTTTTTTGATGTTGATGCATATTGGACTTTCTTAACTGATTTACCACCACCTTTTAGACCAAAGAAAGGCAAGGCTATGTTTATTAAGGATTTACAATTTTGGTTGTTGCATAAGGTGCTTTGTTGTGTAGTCTTTCATAAGTTTGAATTGAATAAAGTTTCGGCTTAAGAAATATTTTTGATGTGGTGCATTCACAATAGAAAATAAGTTAGTTGGACTTATTGGATATTTAATCAACTCTTGACATGTGCTAATTGAAAAGATGTTCCTTTAACATATAGACATGTTATAACTACCATTGCTAAATGTTTTAATGTTGATTTTGATGTCATTAACCGTGTTGCACCATGTACTTATTTCACTAAACAAGCCTTTGTGTGAGGTGAAGTTGTAGATGCTTCTTTTCATTTTATTCCTGCACACACAAGATCTTGTTGGAAGGGTATTTTCCATCCACATTTTGTAGGTGATCAAGATGATGAGGAGCATGCTCAAGTAGGACATATTGGAGATAATGTTCAAGGCGAAGAGCATAATGTGGGAGATGATTTGAACTAAGAGGAATGGCCTCAAGATGATGCACCTATCCCTTCTTTTCCTGTGCAAGGAGGTGCAAATGGCTCTTCTAGTCATGACTTGCCTCTTTGGGAGCAAGTATTAGCGAACCAAAGGGTGATGCAACAATAATTGAATGGAATGGAGGCTTTCAACCATCAATTAGCTCACCGCCAACATCGGATGTAGTACAAGATGCAACAATATTTTACCCGTTACGGACATAATATTGAGTCTCCACTGCTATCTCCTTCAAAGGATTGAGGGAGTTTTTCCTTTTCCCTACTTTTTCTTTTCAGTTTCACATTAGGGACAATGTATATTTTAAGTGTGGGGGAAGGGATGTTAAGTAGTGAATGGGTAGTTAGTAGTAGTTATTATACATGTTAGTGTTATGTTTTCTTTTATTTATGTTTAGGTTGTTTATGCATGATTGCCATGTTTGTTTTGCATATCTATATCAATAAATAGTCCACTTTTCTAGTTCATTTTGATTTTGATTAAAGTTTTACTTTTATGTCATGTTAATATTTAATTTTTTATGCTCAATTGGTAGAATTTTTAAAGTCTCATGTAGTATAGTCTTTAAGTTTTTCTTATTATCTCTTTTTATTATTTTCAAAATTTAGAGAGTTTTTAGTCTACTTTCTAACTATGCTTAAGGCTAAGCGATTAAGGATTTAAGCTTAAGCTTCTTAGGACTTACGTAACTTAAAGGAAACTATAGTCATAATATGAAAGACTAGCATTTCAATAATGGATGAGGACACGAAAAAAAAAAATATTATAGAAAATTGATGCTTGTTGATGTGATGCATTTCAAGTAAGTTGTATGTAAGTGAGTATGTTCCTTAATTACATTAATTCGAAAAGAATGTGTGATATCACAAGAATAAAAAAAGAAAAGAAAATATATGCTTGTTATGTGATGTATCTTGAGTAAGTTATATGCAAATGAGTTTGCTCCTTAATTGCATTCATTCGGAAAGAGTACGTGACATTGCAAGTATAAGAAAAATAAGTGGGATGGAGCAAAAAATGCACCCACTAATTAAAAAAATAAAATAAATAAAATAATTTTTATCTAAAAATGCCATGAGAAATATTAGTCTATACGTGTGCTTGATTTTTGTCCTAAAGGCTACTTGTGTTTTTAGAAATCTTAAGTTTAAAAAATGAATATTTTGGCTAGATAGCTTGGTTAGCACTTTGACTTTGTATTCTTGATTTTATTTTTTGTTGCTTAGATTTTTGTTTCTTGCTTGAGGACAAGCAAGGTCTAAGTGTGGGGGAATTTGATAGTATGTAAAATAGCATAGTTATTTATGATCATTTTGTTACTTTTTATTTATTTTGCATTTGCATTTTAATTAATTATTGCTTTTTATTGTCATTTTTGTAATTTAATGTTGCTTGTGTGTTTTATAGGTCATTTTAGGCTAATATCATACTTAAAGTTGCATTGGAGTACATTGGAATGAAGAATGGTGCAAGGAAATCCAAAAGAAGCAAGTTAGGGACTGTGCCGAGTTGGCACAACATGCTGACTCATGACAGAGGCTGACTATGCTGAGTCGGCACAGTGGTACCGAGTTCCAAGAGTTACAACTTTTTAGCTTTGCACAATTTTTGTATTTTGGCCATAACTTCATCTACAGACCTCCAAATAAGGTGATTTAAGTTGTGTTGGAAAGATAAGTCAAAGACTTACAAATTTTATGAAAACGTTTTGGAGATAAAATCATTTCGATGGATAAAAATGCCCTTGAAATTACTGCATCTGCACAGTATGGTGACTTTTCATGTCAAATAGTGCCTTTCCAATTGTATACGAATTTTAATCACTTGTAACCACTTCTAAGGCCTATAAATACATGTATTGGCTGCATTTCAGTATAGAAAACAATAATATAGATAAGGAGATATCAGAAAGCATTCATTTTTATTTGTCAAAAAGTGTTAGTTTTATTTAGTTAGTATTATTAATGCAATTCAAATATTTAAGTGAAGAACATTCAAAGCAAGTCAAGGAATCTTCAAGAAGTCTATCTACATTCAAAGTTCTATCTTTCTCTCTTAGTACTTTGTATTTTATTTTTCTTCTTATTGTTGTTTAATTATGTTTATCATGTATCTTGACTAAGCCATTGTTTGTTAGAATTGCAAGGAAGAATGAATCAACGAATTATCTTTTATTTTATGTTATGTTAATAATTTGAATTTAATTGTGAGTTTGAATGTATTGTGTATGATTGGCCACCATATATGATGTTTAAATCAAATATGTACGCAATGAGAGTTGGTGTATTTTGATGGAAATATAATTGAATTCACTAAAGGAAATGAAATCACTTGGAGACAAAGGTTTCTACTAAAAAAAAATTATAAACCTTGTATGGTAATATTTTGGATTATGTTTATCTCTATAATGACATGAGAATGCTTGTAGATTCTAAATGAATTACCTTTAAATGACAATGAGAGTTGCATTTAAGGACTTTAAGTACAAATGACAACGAGAGTTGCATTTGTGCCTTATACCATGTTTATAATTATTTCATATAACCATTTATTTATGTCTTGTAATTCTTGGTAAATTCCTACTTGTGGTTCTAATAAACCCTATTTAACTTGATATTTAGAATAATTAGATTAATTAGTGTAGTTAGTAATTAATTAGAATAATTAGAATAATCCAACAATTTTTATTATTAATATTTTGCCTATCCATCTTAGTACCTATTCGGTTA
>CATIWO010130616.1:0-13084 GCA_949673435.1 Macaranga tanarius | reverse complement strand
ATGGTTTTCTAGTAGCTGTTTCTTGTAAACAAAATTCACAAATGGGTAATTCAAATTTTATGTTTGATCCCAAAAGATCATCACAAGCAAGTCTATTCATTCTATCTTGCCCAATATGCCCTAATCTAGCATGCCATAATTATGCATCTATATTATCATTACTAGATTCAGTAAACAAGGAAAAATAAACACCATGAGTACTATTATAATAGTTTATATTCAATACCATAAAACCATCCATAATATAGCCACAACCATAATAAACAGTACCATGAGTAATATTAACACATTCACCTAGAAACTACAAACCATATCCTAACTTTAATAGAGCAAGTACAGAGACCAAATTTCATCAAATGTCAAGAGCATAAAGAATATCATCTAAGTACATAATTTGGCGTTCTTACAAATATAATTTGCATGTGCCAATTCCTTTAACTTCAGCTCTTGCATTATTACCTACATATATCCACTTCATTCTATTTGGAATTTGACGAAATTACACAAATTCATTTCTATCTTTAGCTATATGGTCCGTGGCTCCTGAGTCTACAGTCCACATAGGATGAGTTTCAGTGAATAACACAGTACTAGAAATAAAAATTTCAGAAACATAACTTCTTTTAGAAGAAGTTAAATAAGATAATACCTTTTAGGCTTAGTGCATTCACAAGTAAAATGACCTACGTTACCACAATCATAACAAGTCACTTTAGTCTTATCTTTTCTTCTAGCTCGCTTTCCTCTTTTACGTTTAAATAGCTTTTTTCCTTTCTTTGGTCCACATCTAATCTCACTCATTTTGCCTTTGCCTTTCCAATTATTATTGAACCTGTTGTACTTATATCCAGAAGCCTTCTTAGAACTTGATTCAGCCACATATGCATGTGCATTTGGTTTGGCAGCCTCAAAGCACTCATCTTCCAATTCCAAGTGGTGCACAATATCAGCAAAGATTTTAATATTCTCATTATGAGTCATATTCACTTTCATATATTCCCAACTATCTGGGAGAGACCAGATAATAGCTTGAACTTGTTGTTCATCTGTGAGGTTGTGCCCAGCTGCTTTCAGTTCCATGATCATGTTTAAAATATCCCTTAAATGTTGTTTCATAGGCTTATTAGGGATCTTCTTATAAGTGTCAAACTTAATGGTCAGCTGCCTTAGCTTGGAGACAATTGTCCCTCTAAACTTTTCCTTTAAAGCGACCCACATTGCATTAGCAGTTGGATGCTGCTGGTACTCATATACCAAATCATCATTCATGGAACTTATAAGAATTCCATTAGCAGTAGAATCCTTCTTTTTCCAAGCATTAAAAGTAGCCATATCATGCCTATGTTGCGCATTGTTCACATTTTTCTCACTAGCTTTGGGCTCTTCTATAACATTGTTAATAGCCTCCAAAGCTTCTTGCTCTTCAAGGACATATTGCATTTTCAAGTGCCATATGTTGTAATTATCACCATTCAATTTCTCATCCTTATTTAGTTCAGCTATAATATTCTTGGATGCCATAGTTATTCCCAACTACAAGAGACATTATAAATTCAATTACTTATACACATCTTAAAGTCACAATTTCAAAATTAAATTATTAAATATTTTCATATAAATTAAATGAGAAAGTTTACTATGTTTCCAATCATCATTCTTTTCAAATATCAAAATTTAATAATTTAATTTAAATTGCGCCAATCATAATTCTAGATGAGAATTCCTATAAATTCTACCAATCATAGAATGCCCATATTATGAAGTAATAGCATAACAATTCAATAATACACAATTAAACAAATACTTCATAATATATACATAAAACATATGTGTAATACATAGCACATGAACAATGTACATAACTTCACAACAATAACTAGTTATCCTTAATTTCCCTTAGAATTGAATCTTTAAAGTTTTCCTTATCCAAAATATTTGGGACTAATTTATTCAACTAACAAAAATTAGAGCTATAACCTTTTGAAGTTCGTATGTTTGGACTAATTGCAAATTTGGAGGTCCTATTTAGATTATTCCAAGTGTTTTCCTCCAAAATTAAGTAAACTAAATTCTTATAAGACATAGTATTTTTATTTAACATTTGACGATTATTTTTACTCAGATCCCCATAAGCCTTATGATTTCCTTTTTATCTACACTTTATCAAACTTTCTTGAAAATCACCAGATAAAGTGTATAACAAGGAAATATACTTATAATCATCACTTAATAATTTTCCTTTAAAAGTTATTTCTTGAAGCATATGGTTGACAATTTTGACATGTTCAATCAAAATATGCTCAGGCTTCATTTTATATCCACCGAGATTTTCTATCAACTGTTTAAGTCTTTCTCTTTGTTCTACAGTTCTACAGACTATAGGAGTATTAATAGTCCGCGCCTGATTTGGATCAGGTCTATTTCTTCTAAGCTTTCTATAGCATGCAAGTCACTGTATTCTCTTCAAGCGCGATATGTTCCTTAAACATATTAAGGAAAGAATAAAAGAAATATTAGACAGTTAATAAATCTCAAGCTAACACGTATATACAAAATGCATATAGACCTATAATATGAACTCAAAAATATAATCATATATAAAATAATATACATAGGGGTTTTTCTTAATTTTAAAAAAATTTTAAGACTGGAATCATAATTTTTGGATATACATACAATTTATTATGAATTTTTTTAATAAAAATTCAATTCAATATTGTATTTTAATTACTAAAAAAAACTTAAAAATTAATTTTCTCCCACTGGACCTCAACTCCATCAATTTTAAAGATTAAAAAATTACTAATATTTATTCAGAATTTTTCTTAATCAAAATAATTTTATTTTGAATTTTCTTTTACTCAAAATGACAATTAGAAAATTAATAATTTACATTTCAAAAAATTTATTTTAATATATAAAAAAATATGGAGTCCAGTGGTGGCAGCGGAGTCAAAAACTGCCGCCTGTATCTCACGCACACGCCCCTACACGCCGCTCATGCGCGTGGGGCTATTTTGGCTACTGCAAACAGCAGCCAGATAAATTCCACTCGCACACGTGGCGCGTGCAAGCCACGCACCGCCTTAGAGATTGAATCTGTCTCTAAAAAATTTTTTACCCCCCTATTTTGACTGTTCTGAGTTCAATGGTGCAATTAGATTTTAATTCAGGCGCCAAAAAGTATGAGTTTAAACTTCAAACTCTAGTTTTAGAAAGTGAATTAAAAGGTCATCTTCAACCTTAGGAATTTTTCTAAGTCTGTAAATTCTAGAAAATGATTTTTAAGTAGGCAATTTTGACCAACCATAATTTTGTCTATACTCAACCAAATTTAATGTTCTATATACCATTTTAAAGCTTGCATTACGAACTTTAAATACATGTAAAAATTCATGACATCAAATCCAATATGTAAGTCTGAAAATAGGCACAAAGTTGCTATTCCAACCATATATCAAAATATAAATTTCAACCATATTAATACCAAAAACGAATTTAATCAACAAAAAATTATGGGAATCATCAATAATGCTCTGATATCAATGTAATAATGCGGAATTATAAACAAAAACAAGTTCGGATCACTTACCTCTTGATGATTTCATAATTTGATTGAATTCTCTATCACTAGATCAAGTGTTAATCATTATAGGAAAAACACTATATCACCACCACTCTATTTACTTTAGTTTTAATCTATTGATTTGGGAGAGTTCTTTTCACAGAGAGTATATGTCTTCTCTTCTGTATCTTTTCTCCTATCTTATTTCTACCTTTTATTTTACATTATTCTTTAATAACGTATACAGGAGCAACGACTCCTGTAATTTTGGAGTAACTACCCTTTTGGCAGTTGCCTCTAATTAATTTAATTTTTTTATTTTATTTTAATATGGGTCGGGTCAACCCGTCATGGGCGACCCGGATCCAAATTCTAACAAATATCATTGTTGAAGACAAAATAAGCTAAAATATGTTGTTGGGTATAATTTATTAATGCAAAGAGATCGCTTCTAAAAAATTCCAATAGTTAACTTCTAAAATTTTGAGCGCTATTTTTCAATATTTTATTAATGAAAAAAATATAAAAACCAACATCATTTTTACAATTTTTATAGTTTAGTTTGAATTAAATTAATTAAATTTTAATAAATTTTAAATATTCATCTTTAGAAGAAAAAAAAAATAATATGCCTAAATACGAAAGCGTGAGAAAAAAAAGAATAAAATTGTAGAAATGTTAAAATTCAATTCTAAAATTGGCCACAAAGATAAGAAATGTAAAGTAGGTACTTATACTTTTCTAATATACTTATTGTTCTTCTATGTTCTCGCTAATAACTAAAGTTTGTTTCTATATGGGATGAAAAAGATAAGGGCACCTGGCACCCACGCCCCCTCCCCCTTCTAGAACTAAAAAAAAAAAAGATAAGGGCATGTGGCACCAAAGTTCGGCTTAACCCTTTAAGACTCAGGCCCCAACAAGTCTTTGTGGTTGGTTAGACTTTGTCCTCTATTCCATATCAGGACTATAGGATCATCAATGAGTATTTACTATTACAAATATTTGCGGTCTATGTTCACATAGCCCTAGGTTTAGCATTGTTGGTCAGCTTTTATAAAGCTGTGTGTATATACGAACATTGCCATATGGATATGGCTACCTTCTTATTCACTCTCTACCATAGTCTATTACTTTATTGCAATATAATTCTACGAGTTGAACTTTGAGATGTCACTTAAATGAAACTGCATATACAATGAGTTGAATTTGATATGTCACTTAAACAAAAACAATATCTATTAGATGATTTCAATTACTCTTCATTTTCTTCAGGGTCCTTTCACTTTTTTTGTCTCAAGAAAAGCTGCGCCACATAGACTGTTGTTCAGTCAAGCTATTATCCTCCCTCTTGACTGAACAACAGTCTAACCATCTCCTTTTTAGTATTTCTAGTTTTTAATAGTATGTTTTTCTTTATAATTTAGTAGGATTTAGAATTACGGCTATGATTGTGCTACCCTTTGTAGATTTTTTCAAGACTTAGAAGATCTATTAACAACAACAACAACAATATTAAAAAATTTTCGGACGTGCTTGATTTGCCTTATATGATAATCAAGAGTGCTTTTAATTCGATTTATTCGAGTGTCAAGAGTTGGTCCGATTTCTACTATCCCTCAATAATGAGGTCTTCGAATGGGTTTCACCATATCCATAATCTAATGAAAAATGAAGAAAATTTGACCCATTTATTTTGTGTTCAACAATTTTTTTCATCTCTTGGCTATTAATTGCCAATATTTTCTAATTATGAAATAATATATGGTTTTCTTATTTTGAGGTGTTGCTTGTTGTTGTAATTATTTTTCTAGTTGTCTCCTCTTTCTTTTCTAACTTTAAATTTTTATTATTAGTTAAGATTGTTAATCAAAATTATTATTGGGTGGCTATATTATTAGCTAGAGAAGCTCTTATATTAGTGATGTAATTTTATGTGGGTAATAAAATTTCTAGCTTGATAAAAAAATGATTCCAATTAGTATTTAATTGCAATATTTCAAAGAGTATTAAAAAAATATTTGACAATAGGAAGTTGAAATCTTTAAGTTAAATGGACTAACTAATGAAAGATGCAAATTTTTTAAAAAATATAAATATATTTAATAGCTAACTAAATAATGTTTTGTTGAATAATCTCAAAAAAATAAAATGTTAAGTTGAATAAAAAAATTCAATAAGTAAAGAAATAGAATTTTTTAAAAATTTAAACATTATTTTTTTTGGGGGTCAAGTTTGGTGATATTTCATTCCATCGAAGAAAGAGTTACAGATTTCAGTACAATAAATACTGAAAAAACTCAACCATAAATAAAAGATATTCCTCCCTAAAAATATATAAAAATAAAATACAATAAAAACACTTGAAATATCCTCCTGGGGATAAAAAAAAATCTTCTTAGTCTGGAACATCATACTGATGCGACGAAGGAGCCGATCAGCACAGAATATAACTATTTTCTTCAAGTATCCACTATTTCCGATACTTCTTTATCATGATCTACCAACTCATAATTCCATTGGACATATCAGAGGACTAAACAATAAACTAAAACTTAAACAATTAACAAAAATTATTTAAAAAAGATGATGTAACACCTGCCCTCTTGCATACATATTTATGATGTATGTAATACATGTTGTGCATAGTACATAAATGGACCTTATTTAAGTTAGAGATGTGTATAAATATAGAGAAGGACCAAAGTGTAAGGAATGTTTGGAGTGAGTTGTCACAAATAAAAGTTGTAGACTATTGTGAATTAAATCCATTTCATTAAGGGGCTAAATAGACAATTGTGAGATATTTGGTTGATATTAATTTGAGTACTATTATATTGATTATTGAGATAAATATGTATTTATTATTATTATTATTATTATTATTAGAGATAATATGCTATTATGAAGGAAGACTTTAAGTTAGGGTGTAAGTGGAAGTTTTTGATTGGCTAGTGTATTTGTGTGTGAATATTTAATTGTGTGGTGTGGTATAGAGAGTAGAAGAAGAAGAGAAGAGAGTGAGTTTTGAGAGATTTTTGAAGAGGATTATGATCTTGCTCTAGCTAGCAATCAAGGGCCTTCGGAAGTATTAGAAGGTTTTATATGCCTTAAAGTATCAATTGGTAAGTTTTTTTTTTGTGTATTTAATTATTTTTAGTTGAGTTTGGTTGTTGGTTGAATTCGGGTATGTTTTTCTCTATTTTTTAGTCTTATTATTTTGGCCATAATTTGAGTTATAGAGCTCTGATTTGAGCAAGATTAGACTCCCTGGAAACTTCAGAGAGTCTTCTATAACTTTTATGTTTTGAGTTTTGATGGATTTCGTTGTTTAGATGATCAATTAGGGCTGGACATTTCAGTGCTTATACTAAATACTCTATTCTACCTGAATGGATTCAAAAATTCATAATTAAATTTCTATATGTGCTATTAGTATGATTTTATTTGGGAATGAAACTACACCCATACAGATAGAGTTTGTATGAATTTGGTAATTTTAGGATGTGTCTATAATTATTAAGAGTATTATGAACCTTATGTATTAAACATACCAGCAGTAGTATATAGGTTGAATTGTGAATTTTATTATGTGTTGATTATATAATGATATGTAGGGTTATAGAACTCCAAATTGAGCAAGGTTAGATGATCTGAAAACTTAAAAGAGTTCCCTATAACTTTTATGTTTTGTGCTAGAGTTAATTTTACTGTTTAGAGTAACTGGCATAGCCTTACATTTTCTTGCTCCACCAACTAACTCTGTTTTTCCTGTTATGCCCGAATTTACTCAAAAATTCATAATTAATCCCACACACATCCAAATTAAGTAATTCTAGTTGGAATTTGAAATATACTCATATTTCTAGCTTCAGTAATATTTCCATAATTTTTGGACATGTGTGTGAATTATTTGAGTATATTGAACTTAAGTCTCTAGTTACCCTTTTGTGATGTTAGGGTGAATTGCTATGCTTGTTTGTTTAAATTGGCACATGATTGTGTGTAAGAATTAGTAGAGCTAGAGGAGACCTTATTCATTAGGGGGAGCTTTTAATTAAGAAGGAGTTGAAGGCTTGAGGTAAGTAATTATTAATTTAATACTTACATGTAGTAATTTTCAAGTAACTATAGTTCTTTGACTATATTAAATTGTGTATGCCATTAAAGTAGCAAGACCGTTGAGCATGATATATATGAATTTATATATGGACATGTTGTTATGAAAAAATATGATATATATATATATATATATGGTTGGTTTATTTTTGGTATACTTTTAGTTTATTATTGGTATACTTTGGGTATACTTTTGGTTTATAATTGGTTATGAATATGAGAATATGTTGAGATGAATTGATATGCGTTGCTTGTGAAAAAGTTGAATTTTGATTCATGATAAGAAATTGAAAGGGATGTGGAATTGTGATGATATAATTGTACATATGCATTTTGATATGTTGTGAGAATGATGAAAAATATACATATGGCATGATGTGAGAAATATGAGGAATGTGAGGAAAATGTGTGTGGGTAGAGATTGAGCTCCCCGATCTGAGACTGAGCTGGGCAGAGAGTATCAGATGTGGCCATTTATGTGATCTATATATATATGCGCACATGTGAGATCTGAGACTAAGCTGGGCAGAGAGTCTCAGGAATGGCCACAAATATAAATGAAAACAAAAAGAAAAAGGATAGAAAAAGAAAAAGAAATAGAAAAGAAAAGAAAATAAAAAGTGAGTTTGTGTGAAACGTGTGTGATGTGTGTCAAGAATTCCGTCTGAATTACTAACAAACATAATATGCATTGTTACATTGAGATTATATAAATATGTTGAATGTGAGATTTATGATTTGAGAAATGTGAATTGTCGAATAGTGTGAATTGGTGTATATAAGACACTAATAATGATGTTTTAAATGCTTAGAACTCTTGGTGTGGCTTGAATTGAGTTATATTCAAGTGCGGAAAAGATTGTTGTTCTTTGATAAAGAGTCAAGGGCATTTTCATCAATTCATACAAACTAGTTAAGTCTATATGTCTTCATGAAAGTTGTAGCCCTCTGAAATAGCTTTCCATAGCCTCTTGAATCACTTGAATCTGAGTTCTGTAGAGAGAGTTATGGTCGAAAGAGTGCAACATGGTATGAAGGGTCATGTCTCTTCGCGTTGGTGCTGACTCGGCACACCATGCCGAGTTGTGACAGTAGCTGATGGTGCCAACTTGACACACCGTGCTGAGTCATGACAGTGGCTAGCAGTGCCGACTTGTGCCGAGTCAACCTCCTTCTTCAGTACATATTAGTCTTCGTATTTTAACCATAACTTGAGCTATAGAGCTCAAAATGAGGCGTGGTTTGATGCTACAAAAAATTTAAAGAGTCTCCTATAAATTTTATGCTTTAAGTTTGAGTAGAATCTATCTTTAAGATTCTTTAATTGAGCTTGATATTTTATTGCTCACTTGCTCCTTCTTCACTTGAACTCCAGTACGCACTTTATGCAGTGCTATTGGTTATGGAACTATATGGTGATTGTTTGTAGACTTGGTAGAGGTTTGAAAGCCTATGTTATGATTCTTAGAATGTGTTTATAATATTGGCAATTATATTCTATTATCTCTTTGCTATTGAATCTTTTCAGGATGCCGTGTTCCAACGGAGGTTGTGAACCAGTAGACTATACGGGGTTGACGGCCGTGTAGTCCACTTTTAGTTGTTTTATTATATTTTCTCTTTAATTAGTTCTTGAGAAGAACTATATATACGCTTATCTTAATAATTGCTTATTGAGTCGCAAGCTCATTCCTTTGCTATAGTTTTCAGGTTTGATCGATAGGAAGTGTGAAGTGAGATTAGTACTGAGCTCTAGTGGGTCAAAAAGGCAGGCTTGGTGATAAAATCTTCATCCTCATAAGCATTATCATCATTTTAGCATTTGGAATTTTGTAATAAAATTAATATTTTCATATTCATATGTAAAATATTTATATAATGTACAACTTATATTTTTAATTACAAAGCATCATTTTGAAAAAAAATTTCTTATGACACGTGGTTTATAGTTATATGGACACTTGTATGTGGTATCTAGAAGGTACGGCATTAAGTGGTATCAGAGCGGGGATTAAACTTCCTCGGGACAATAAAGTATGATGCATGCATGACATATTATGCATAAGTTGAGAAAACATGTAGTTGATGTGCGTTACATATCTTAGGATGGATGAACACCAAGTACCTCGCATTGACCTCGAAGAGTTGTCTGAGTGAGTTCATTGGTAACACATGTGTATGCTCTATATGAACTTGAATTTTTATTTATAACCTTTTCATAAGATGCATATTTTTGTATATTAGTGAATAGATTAAAAGGTGGAAGTTAGAAATCAAGGGCAAGTAGATAGCATTGTTGATAAGAATTATGAAAAGTTAATAGGGAAAGGTGCAATATGTGTACGAAGATTGATTATTATATGTAATATATATGATGTGAAGATTAATTTGAATGCA
The DNA here is from genome assembly GCA_949673435.1 of Macaranga tanarius. Taxonomy (NCBI): domain Eukaryota; kingdom Viridiplantae; phylum Streptophyta; class Magnoliopsida; order Malpighiales; family Euphorbiaceae; genus Macaranga; species Macaranga tanarius. The sequence goes on along the minus strand of CATIWO010130616.1, from coordinate 3,003 downwards.
TTGTGATCTTGGCAATGTTCATGTATTACCAATAATAGTATATTGATGAGGCTCGATTAAATATAATTGTAGTGTAGTGGATAACTGAGCCCTATTTGAGATTATTTATAGAAGTATAGTTATTTTATTGCAGGATTGACCTTACTTTAGTAGGGAGATGTTTATATTTTAGGGGAGATTCTGCCAAATTTTTGGTAGATTCCTCGTAAACGTACTTTTGGTGTTAGGTTCTTATGATAAAGGCTTGGGTGCAATAGATGAGTTATGACCTATAGGTTATGATATGAAATTTTGATGATGGTATGGGTATGATACAAGTGGAATACTAATTAAATACCATATGAGGTTAATGTATGCATTATGAGATGGTGATATATGAGAGAAATAGATGACAAATAGTATAAAAGACTTAAAAGTCAATAAGGACTAATACATTTATGAGCAATGTATCAGCTTCAATATATATGTAATAATTGTGATAGAATTCATCCAGAAAAATTTTTGGGGTCTTAAACTTGATGTCTGCTACTAGTGTAGTAAGCAGAGTATGTCTTTAGATATTGTTCATTGAAGAAAATTGTTGAAAGATCTTAGTTAATTAAGTAAAACTGTACAAGAAAGGAAATATTCCAAATCAGTAGTAAACCAAATGAAAGCTAAGAGAGTAAGGAAAAAGGAATTGGAATTGTATCACATATTGGACTTGATGATCATTTATATGGGTATACATTATGTATATATATAAAACATTTGCATTATTAAGGACATGGTATATATATTTAAATGCCTGCTGGAATGTTGTGATAGTACATTTGGTAATGAGATTTTATTTCAAGATAGTAGAATAATACGACTAATATGTAGACTGCAACAGTCATTGAATTAAGAAGAAGTATAATATTATCTCAGAAATTGATTAGGTATGAAACTATAGTATCATCATAGGTTGGTATATAAAGAAGGTAGGTATGGATATTTGGAGACAGAGAAAGATAGAGATAATGATTAAAAGAAAGATTGTGCATGCTAGTTGAATTTTAGCTGTAATTATATAATCTGTAATTGAAGATGAGTAAGAAGTTATTCAGATGATATTGTGATTCAATGAAAGTTGATTCAAGAGTAATAGGTGAATTCAAAACTGAAGAATTTTTTTAATTATATTTAAAGAGTATTAATGAGCTTATTCTTAGAAACAGATATTGAATTTAGATTAGTTCAAGGGTAATAGATGTACTTATAATTAGAGAATTTTCTATTGTGTTCTAAATGAAGTATCAGAATTATTTTTGCACCAAAGAATAGATTTATAATGGAATTATTTCAAAGGTTGTACCCATATGGATTACTTTGTACACATCAATAGAATTGGCAGAATTTTAAAAAGGGTAAATTGTTAGAGGGAATAATTCTTCATAAGGGTCATCAATTCAGTCTAAAAGAGAAAATGATAGTAGTATGAGGTAGAGTAATAATTACAGGCAATCGAATAGTATTTTAATGAAGAATAATTTATTGTAATGGAGAAATGTACGGTAGCTTGATTAATTGACAGATGAAATAGTGTTTTAGAAGATAGATTTAGAATTGGGTTGTTGGCAATTTTGAATGATTAAACATTTTATTTTCAGATATAGTATGAAAAATTTAAAGTGGATGGTATGAATTTGTGATTATGTCATTTGGATTAATTGGTATATTATATGCGGTTATATCATCAGTGAGTAAGATTTTTCGATAGTATTTGAATGTTGAGGTGAAAAGTATTTGAGTAAGTAGTTATTAGATATAACGATGAGATGCAAGGATATATTAATTTTGTTTATTAATCTTATTTAGGAATTAATATATTAAGAATTATATGTGGACTTGGTATTGATTGTAAGATATACCAAGTGAGTATATTGTGAACTTGGTATTGTATATACTATTAATAATAAAAATGCATATGAATGATATAGACTTATATTGATAATGAAGGAAATGTGTAAATCTTATTTGTTCATTATCTTTGTGTGATTATGATAGAGTATATGAGTTTTTGTGATGAGTATTTTGGATAAATTATGTTACTTGAGTTGTGTTATGAAATATAATAGTATTAAAATTCTAGTTGTAAGTGTATATATTATGAATGGGAGTTAGTTCATTAGAGATAAATGGAAAAATGTTTGTGAATAAATGTTGATATATCGATTGACTATGTGATCATCGATAATATGAAAAATGAATATGTTGATTGGCTTGTGACTATCGACTATGTGGAATGTCGATAAGTTGATTGGTTATGTCACACTCTCCCTTCTATTTACTCCATTAATAAACATGATTAAAGACTTAATGATAATAAAGAATCTCTTAACGATAATATTACAATACGTAAATGCTAATCTTTAAAACTATCTCAAAGTATTTACCTCTCTATGAACATCACAAGATTTACATTATATTTCTTAACAAATTCTTCTAATATCTCTAATAAGGTCTTCATCTTATCAATCTTCTTTATTGTCGTGGTCCGCGGCACTGCCATCTCTCGCTGCTGACTAGGTAGATATCAAACACCTATACTGAAAATTTTTTAAAACAAACGAGTGTGAGTAATTTCAAAAGGAAATTACCCAGTGAGTGAATAAAATATTTTTTGAAACATTATCATAATAAATCTTTTTAAGAAAAACTAATTTCCAGTAATTTCATCAATAAAAATCAATGAACTTCAAAACGATTATTCACATTCCAATATATCTCAGTCTCAGAACAACCACATCTATTACCCATTTGAATCTTTCATAAAATCCCCCTTTCTATACATATCTATTGTAGGAAATAATAGGGACTCAAACATAATATAATTTCTTTCTAATTCAAGTAATATATTAAAAGACAAATCAATAATTAAAACTAATCAACACCTCACCATACATTTATTGATATTATACTTAAACATATTAACAACAAGATCATCATCAACATGCACCATCAATGTGATCTTAAGCGCAA
>CATIWO010130604.1:0-17655 GCA_949673435.1 Macaranga tanarius | reverse complement strand
AGAAAATTACATGAATTTTTTTGACCCAAGCTGTGTTGGAAACGGATGTCGAAACAGTAATTTGATGAATAGTAAAATAGTAACTTTTTGTACAATTTTGTATGTTATTATTCATGTATTGCAAAAAAATTATGATATTTTATACAATCAAATAAATATCGAACCAAACCAGTCGGTTATATATTTTTAAAAACCAAAATTAAACCGAACTAAATTGGTAACTGACCGAACCGATCATTTCGATTCGGTTCGGTTCGGTCAAGGCATTTCGCCAGTCCTACAGGCGAAATGCCTTGGCCATTTCACCTGTGGGACTGGCGAAATGGCCCTAAATTTTTTTTGGGGCCATTTCGCCACTCCCACAGGCGAAATGGCCTCAAAAAAATTCAGACCGATCAAACCGAACCATAAATTGGGAATTTTTTTTAAACCAAACCACAAAAAATGGAATTTTTTTAAAATCAACCATAAAAACGGAATTTTGAAAATTTTGAACCACAATTTGGTAAATAGCCCCCTAAATTCCCGTAGAAGCAGCGTATAAATATAATCAACACCCAATAACTTATTATTGGGTTTTTGAGGAGTTTTAATCAAGACTGTCCACTCAAGAACACGATTTCACGTTCCATATAAAAATTAATTAGGCTTTTTTGTTATCTGATTTGGAGCTCATTATTTTTGCCATGATTAACCATAAGATGGATACCCTGTAGGCCTGTACACTAATTAAAAAAATTTAACAATGATTTTTCTTTTTTAGCACAGCAATGATTTAAAAATGACTCATTACGCCAATAATATATATCGGTGTGGGTATGTGTGTTTCAAATCTTAATCTAATATACCCAAAATGAAAAAGAAGCTTAATCATTTATGATTTTGTGGCCACAACTGCAAGCATAAATTTTCAAACTGATTTGTCCATATGAGTTGAATTAAGGCAACTAAAGTAAGTAAATAAAAAACAAAAGTGGGCGATACCAATATAATAAGTGGATACGAATATGTTAAGTGGAGAACACAGTGTAATTTTTTTTTTTTTGGCCTTAGTATAATGATGTATCACAATAGTAAAAAAATTTATCTAAAAAATTATGGTTGTAAGTTTTAATTAGAAAAGAAGTCCAGTTATTTGAGGCAAATACATATATATAGATATATTTTTTCAGGAGGTTAGAAATTGCACTCTTACAGTGCAGAACATTGAAAAATGATTAAAATATACATTAAAATTGAAGTAAAAAAGCAAATGATGATTCCAATATGGTGTGAGAACACTTTATATTTGTACAAAAAAAATTGAAGTAAAGAAAAAATTATGCCAATCTTAGGCTGAAGATGGAAATTAAAAATTAGAAATATTGTACAAGACATGGGAATCACAGGTGATACCAAAATAAAATAATTATTCATTAATACAGTACACAATATATATCCGTTAACATCCAAATTGTATCCATTCACGTCAAAAATAAGTATATAAGAAAATATTTTTATCATAAAAAATAATGTATGATATCACAGTAATTCATTTTTATGATTACATATGTATATAAGGAATAATATTTTTAATTTGGCACAATTATGTAATTATGTTATTGTAATCATGGTGTGAGAATCGAAATAAAAAAAAAAAAACTTTGCCCATATTATATTGTTGCCGACTTGTCCTATTTATACTAAAAAGTAAAAACCGAGTATAATCAGTTAAAATAAAAAGTGCTTAGGCAAGATTGGAGGGTTCGGATTAATCACATTTACAGGAAGCTAATCATGCTGCTGATGCCATGGTCTCTGAAGCAGCCGCGGTGCCAAGAGGCTGTCACCGCCTTCAAGTCCAACCTGTTTTTTTGAGGAGTTGGTTGAAGCATGACATTCGGGGAGTTAGTTATGGTAGAATGATACAGTGGTAGTTAGTTGTTTTCTCTTAGGCGTTTGCCTTTCACCAAAAAAAAAAAAAAAAAAAAGTGGTTGAAGAAGAAGACCATAAAATATCCATTCTCTAAACCATGGATCTATTTGGCTAAACTGTTGTTGCTGGTAACTGATTAATGCAAAGTGTTTGGAAAATTACTTACAACTGTTACTGTTTATATATTTAAATGACTAATATAGACACACACACATATATATAATATTAAAAATAATTTAGTTTAATAGAAAATAAAATTATATATTATTTATACTGTTTAAAGATTTTTTTTTCTCTCTCATTAAACTAGAAGCTATTTGATCACGCAATACATCCATTTAAACTGTACTAGATTCTTCATTACTTTCATGCAATAATCACTATATGAAATCTAACTGCTAGATACACACCATTCAATATATATACACATAAACTTTTATTTTATAAGAAAAAATTGGTGTTAAATACTAAATAATCTTTTTTTTTTTTTTTTTTTTTTTTGGGTAAGCGTATAACATGCATGGATGATGGAACAACACGGTCATAAGCCAATACTATCAAGTACCAATGTAGTGAACTGAACTCACTAGCCTAACGATAATTTATGAAGTTTTTTTAAGGTGTTGATCCATTTGGCAAGCAAATTAAATTGAACTTACATCCATATCAGTGGTAAAATCTACAAGTTAGTGTACTACTAGCTTCTTCATGCATGTAAAATTTTCTTTGTTTGATGCATTTATAGTTCAAAATTTGCATTGATCATGCAATACCCTTAGATCTTTTTTTTCTTTTTTAGAAAAATTATAATTGATCAAGTTTTATAGAGTGCATGTAATGAAAAAAAAAAACAACAATCAAACAAGAAACAAAACAAAACAAAACAAAACAGAAAACATAACAATATTAAGCAAAACTAAAAATAGCCATCATACCACAAAGTCAAGGACGATGTTTTTGGATGTAGAAATTTTGGTTGCAGTTTAGATGCTGTCAGAGGTGATTAGGTATATCTAATTAATCAGAGCAACTCAGAAGCTTTCATGTTCATATCTCCTATAACTAGTTAGCATGTGAGCGGAAACTCTTGTTAGAATAATAATGGATGATGCACATAAAAACCATACCAAGTAATGTCTCAATACTTTCAGAGCAATCATCAGTTAATTAGCATTAATAAATGTCCAACAATTTGAGAGATTTTTAGTTGCAAATTATTGAAAGAGCATAGCCCATAAGAAAAAAAAAAATTATGAACACAAAGATTATAAGTAAAGAAAATCCAATAAGAAAAAAAATAACAATTATAAACACAAAGATTATAAGTAACAGATAAACAATTAGATTCACTAATCTTGATAATTCAGTATCTTCAAGCCAAGATGATGTGAAAATTGAAAAAAAAAAACAAAGAATTTTTTTTCGTGATGATTATTTTTGATTTGTTGTGAGATTTATTTTTGAATGTTAGTTTAATAAATGAAATAGGGTTAAATAAAACAAGGATAATCTTATAATTATATTTTATTATAAAAAAAAAATAGCGTAGCTATTCATAAAAAGTTCCAATTTGAAGCTGATATGAACTGTTGCTAATATGTATCCTAACAGCTATCAGCTACTACTAAAAAAAAGTTTACCAAACATGTTTTAGTAGCTATTGGGAGTTGAACAGCTAACAATTGCATCCCAACAGTTTAACCAAACACCCTTTATAATGTGAAAATGTAATATACAATCAATGTCTTGCTAATTAGCAAGGCATTGACTATACATATATACAGCCTAAACAATGATAAATATATATATATTTTACAAAACATGTGACATTGCTAATTAGAAAGGCATTGACTATATATAGCCCTAAAAAATGAAAAACAATTATATATAAATTTCACTAAAGGATGTGACATTGCTAAATAGCAAGGCATTGACTGTCTATATATGTAGCCTTAAAGAATGATGTATAAATTTTGCTAAAAATTTACAAAGGAATTCAAAGTATTTTAATGTAATAAACATAATATATGATATGAATTATATAACATGCAACAAGCACTCAACTGAGGATTTCATTATATAGCTCTGAAAGCTCCATATTTTTCTTATGTTCCTTCGTCTTCAGCTTTAGCTTCTAGTTCTTAGGTGGTTTTTTGGCCATTTTTGGCCAAAAAACCACCAAAAGTTTTTATTTTTCTAGTGTTTCTATATTTCAATAATCTATCTTTGAGTTCTTTACTCATCCCATAGTTTATTTTCCCTTTTTTCTGTTAGTGGTTTGGTTTTGTGCAGCTTTAGCTCCTATTGAAGATCTGGATCCTTTCCAAGGGGCTGCATAGATCTTGATCTCCTTAGACTGTTGGTCTCAGCAGATTAAGGCTGGCTCTTCAACGACATCTTTGAAAGTTTTGTTCTTCATCTAAGAGTAGACTTGGGTGGGCAAATGTTGAGCAGTGGAAGGGCTATTTGTCTTGTGTGTTTTGTTGTGGCTTTGCCGGGTGGTTTTAGATCCATCATCACAGATCGAATCAGGCGAAGGAGGACATCCTCAAAGGCCTTTGTCTACCCATCTCCGGCTAATCCATGTAGTGGTTGTCTATTTGCTTCTTTGTTTATTTGTTTATTTTTACAGTTATTTTTTGGTTTTCTGTTGAGTTTGTTTGTATTATTGTTATGTTTGTTTTGTTTGTTTTCCTATTGCTCGTTGGTTTGCTACTTAGGGCAACATTTTTTTTTTCCCTAGTGTTTGTATCATTTCCCTTCTTAAGTCAGCTGTCTTTTGACTTACAGTGGTTCGCATGAGAAACCCTTGGTTAGGGAGTGATTAGGTTGATGGTTAGTTTATTGGCTCTGCTAGTTTAGGAGATGCCTGGACTTCTTAGTCCGTTGTTGTTGTTCTTGCTCTCTGTTGAATGACATTCTTCTTTGACTAAAAAAAAAAAAATTATATAACATGCATAACTTTTTTCCAAGGTGAAAATAATTTTTATAATTTTGATGAAATTAAAACTTGAACTTAAATCTTTATGTTTTCGAGTATATGTTATATATATATATTGAAGTTGTAATAAAGACAACCGATTTTGTTTTGTTTTTTTTTAAAAAAGGACAACCCTTTTCTTATAATTAATTACTTATTATAAAAATATATATATATTTTTTTATCATTAATAATAAACTCATTAAAATATTTTACTTTTTTTCTTAAACAATTACAATAGTAAGTATGTTAGTTTGTTAGTTAAGGAGAATATACATATATCTAGTCGGAATAGGCTACCACACTTTGCCAATTGGTAGGAACCACAAGCTCTAAAGGGACCAGCATGGATCCCCAAGGAAATAATTCCCTTGGGGTTTTGAAACCTACCTTCAGTGTGGCCACACCACCCCATCCATTCAGATGGGACATTAAAATTTATTTTACTTATAATTAATATTTAAAAGTAATTGTACAAAATATTAATAAAAGAGTAATTTAGTGGTCACTTTTCTTAAAAAAAATCATCATAGGTGCTAGTCGTCAAATTTACGTTGATATGTCCTATTGATAGAGATGATGGATAATAGGTTGCCGGTAATCTGGTAGGGATAACAACACTGTAAGTCCTAAAAGAAGTTACGTTTCTTCAATCAAGTCCTATAATTCAAAATCATTACAATCGAGTCCTAAAATAATTTAAAATACAAACTGTTAGTCCTGAATCGTCAAATGTAACTGAAGATCATGATGTGGCAGACAACATGCACTTGATATTGACATGTCACCAGCCATGTAACCTGCCTTTTGCCACATTGTCTCCCACAATTGAAGGACATCCACGCCAGATTTCCACTAATTAAAATGTCACTAGCCATCTAGGTTATTGATGCTCTTTTTAAGGGAACAAAGTGCTCTTTTTGAGCTGAAGATCAAGTAGGAACGAGAGAAAAGAAAACAAAGCAAAGATTTTAAAGAGAATGGCATATCGAAGGAGTTGAAGAGCAAAGAAGTAAAGTGTTAAGATGAATTGTGATTGTGGCCAGAGGTGTGTCATGAGAACATCATGGACTAACAGAAATCCTGGGAGAAGATTCTTAAATTGTGAGAAGGCAGAGGTAAAGTTATCCTTCCCAAAACTCTTACATATTAATGGATGCACATCTAATATGAATCGGATGGGACATTAAAATTTATTTTACTTGTAATTAATATTTAAAAGTAATTGTATAAAATATTAATAAAAGAGTAATTTAGTGGTCACTTTTCTTAAAAAAATCATCATAGGTGCTAGCCGTCAAATTTACGTTGACATGCCCTATTGATAGAGATGATGGATAACAGGTTGCCGGTAATCTGGTAGGGATAACAACACTGTAAGTCCTAAAAGAAGTTACAGTTTTTCAATCAAGTCCTATAATTCAAAATCATTACAATCGAGTCCTAAAATAATTTAAAACACAAACTGTTAGTCCTGAATCGTCAAATGTAACTGAAGATCATGTTGTGGCAGACAACATGCACTTGATATTGACATGTCACCAGCCATGTAACCTACCTTTTGCCACATTGTCTCCCACAATTGAAGGAAATCCACATCAGATTTCCACTAATTAAAATGTCACCAGCCATCTAGGTTATTGTTGCTCTTTTTAAGGGAACAAAGTGCTCTTCTTGAGCTGAAGATTAAGTAGGAATGAGAGAAAAGAAAATAAAGCAAAGATTTTGAAGAGAAGGGCAAATCGAAGGAGTTGAAGAGCAAAGAAGTAAAGTGTTAAGATGAATTATGATTGTGGCCAGAGGTGTGTCATGAGAACATCATGGACTAACAGAAATCTTGGGAGAAGATTCTTAAATTGCGAGAAGGCAGAGGTAAAGTTATCCTTCCCAAAACTCTTACATATTAATGGATGCACATTTAATATGAATCGGATGGGACATTAAAATTTATTTTACTTATAATTAATATTTAAAAGTAATTGTACAAAATATTAATAAAAGAGTAATTTAGTGGTCACTTTTCTTAAAAAAATCATCATAGGTGCTAGCCGTCAAATTTACGTTGACATGTCATATTGATAGAGATGATGGATAACAGGTTGCCGGTAATCTGGTAGGGATAACAACACTGTAAGTCCTAAAAGAAGTTACATTTTTCAATCAAGTTCTATAATTCAAAATTATTACAATCGAGTCCTAAAATAATTTAAAACACAAACTTTTAGTCCTGAATCATCAAATGTAACTGAAGATCATATTGTGGCAGACAACATGCACTTGATATTGACATGTCACCAGCCATGTAACTTGCCTTTTGCCATATTGTCTCCTACAATTGAAGGACATCCACGTCAGATTTCCACTAATTAAAATGTCACCAGCCATCTAGGTTATTGTTGCTCTTTTTAAGGGAACAAAGTGCTCTTTTTGAGCTGAAGATCAAGTAGGAACGAGAGAAAAGAAAATAAAGCAAAGATTTTAAAGAGAAGGGTAGATCGAAGGAGTTGAAGAGCAAAGAAGTAAAGTGTTAAGATGAATTGTGATTGTTCATGAGAACATCATGGACTAACAGAAATCTTGGGAGAAGATTCTTAAATTGCGAGAAGGCAGAGGTAAAGTTATCCTTCCCAAAAATCTTACATATTAATGGATGCACATCTAATATGAATAAGTTTCTGCACATCTCTAACAAATGAATGTATTTTTGATTTTTGACTTGTAGGGAGAGATGGGATGTCAGTTTTTTGAGTGGATTGATCCACCAATGTGTGGAAGATCAAAATAAATTATCCCAGGCTTATTGAAGAGAATTAATGTATATGAAAAAGAGAATGGAAGGTTGAAGAGATTGAATAAGAGGCTAACTTTATTTTGTGTGATTTCATGATTTATCAGTTTGATAATGTGGTACTGGTAAAGTGTTATAAGTCAAGCTAAGGAGTGTAGCAATTAGGTTTAACTAAATGTAATGACACTGCTATTTATAGTGTTAGTGAATTTAATGTGTAATTTATTTTGGATATTATATGAAGTTATGCTAAATCAGATTAAAGGACGAACTATATATTTCTATGCACACTACTGAAAAAATATGATGTTGATTAAATTCTTTACATTAGTAATGTGAAGTAAAATAATTAGACTAGTACTTGTAATATAATAAGTAAAAATTTATACTAATTAATATGCATTTAATAATAACTTTGAACAAAACAAAGTCTTCAATATGCTTGTTTTTTAGTCTAACATTCTAAATATAATTAGATTAAAATAATTAGATTAATAACTTTATCCATCATTATTTACCTAACAAAAGGAGGCTTTGTTCCATCAAACTCCAACATTTTGGCATTATACAAAATGGCATTAAACCTCCAACTCCAATGGCTAATAATGGCATTATACAAAAAGATAAAATACTGTCCACATTTTCCTAAACATCACTGGTCTTCTCTTTAGCCTGAGATTCCTATGTCTGGCAAAATGGCTGATACTCTAGTTCTGGCATATTACTATGCTGGACTGACTGGAATGGTACACTGGCACTTATAGTTGGTTATGGAGCAGTAACACTGGCACTAGACACATCAACTTGAACTTTAATTGCACTACAGTGAGTTACAAGTTACCCTCTCCAAAGTATAGTTGAACTGTCGTTAGAACGTGCAAATGAGCCATAACTTATGACATTTGCACTTCTAGTTCCAGGCTGTAACATTAATCACAATCACAATAAAAAACTGAATAATTTATAACAAATGATCAACCACAGTCAATATCCATATAACTTTATCACACAATAATAGTGAATATCAATGATCGCTTTGGCAAAAAATAACACAAAAGCTTACATTTATGATGGTAGAGTTCATATTATGCAGAGTGTATATTCCAACTCCTATAGGTTATTTCCTTTTCTTTTCAATGTTTGATAGATTATCAATGGATCTATATAGATTTGAACTTGACTTTCTTTTTGATTATTGACCTCCCATTTTCATTCCACTGCTTGAGGTAGCTTCTTTACTAAATTGCCTTCTCTTTTGAATAACTATACCCCTAGACCCCAATTGCCTAACAAACATATCTTCTTGGACCTTTGTCTTACTTCTTGTAGTCCTTAAGGTGGGACTAGTACCAACAATCTTTTTCTTTCCCTTCAACCAAATAAAAAATCCACCATTATTGTACACCAATCCCACTAATGCATCATAAGTACACAAAATACATTACTGACAAGATCCTACATGCAACATTAAAAAGAAAGACCAGTTTCAATAATTTTTTACCTTATCATAAACTTGATCCATGCTGTGTGTAATTAGTTCAAACATGCTCTATATAATAGGTTGAGACCTGCATTTATTGACCTCACATGGGGACCTATTATGCTTGCCAGTGGGCTGAGTTGTGCTTTTATGACCATCAGCTGGCACTGCACTATCCATATTGCTTCTTTGTTCAGGTATAACATCAGGATTACAAGTCTTCTTTTTAACCTGTAATATAATGACCATCACTTCATCAGTTAGAATTCAATTAAAAATTGAATAACTAAATAAAAGTGAAGTGTAAGATACCTGTAGCTTATGTGGTCTTTTCCCTCTAGCTCTGAGTTGTTCTTTCTCTAGTGTTTTTCTAATTGGACATGTTGCTTTATTATGATCCTTCCTAAAACAGTATTGACAAGTCATTTTTCTTTTGCTTTTGCTCAACCTCCCATTGTTGCCAACTTCAAACTCATCTTTTCTTTGATTGACTTTAGGTCTACCTGGCATCTTCTTAAATGGAGGTGGTTTTACTAGTGGCTCAGTAGTAGTAAGCAAAAATTTTTCACCATTTAATATGCTCATCATAAAACAGTAAGACCTCAAATATATTTCCTTTGAATACTAATCAGAAACATAATCTTAAGGTTGATCTTGCCTATCATCAATGGCACAAATAGCATGGCAATAGGGGAATCCAGATAGCTTCCAATAGCCACATGAACAAGTTCTATTTTCTAGAATAACTACATATGTGTCATTATAATGTGCAACTTCATTCCTAGCTGATCCATTCCACAAAATAGAGCATTTCTAACTCTCCTCTTTGTTGTAATGCAGCTTTCTCCTGATCCTAGGTCCTAAATCTGCAACCCACTTTCTTGTAATATCCCTATTAAACTACAACCTTTTCATGACCAGTTTTCTTATATCTTCAAGACATGAATAAATATTCTTTGTCCTTACACTAACTATCCTACCATTGAAAGCCTCACATAAATTATTATCAGTCAACTCACATTATGTATCTATTTGAAAACATGCCCTGTATTAGAATTGAGGATTGCATTTCATCATGTCATCATGTGCCTTCTGTGATATATTTGCCATTATTGCCATTTGAAGCTTGAAATCTTCCTTGTTGTTAGCTTTCACACATATCTAGTATTATTTCTCAAGGCCCTTTCCTCTGTGATTCTTTCTCCGGTTACAAAACAAATGCCTGGCACACTATCTTCTCTCAGAATCAGGGCATAATTCATATATTGCTGGCATTAAACCCTTCAAAATAACATCAAACAATTGGTTATTACTAAAATATATGATAATAAAATAAGTTATAACAAGTGCAATAAATATGGTTATTAATAAAACAAGTGATAACAAAATGGCATTAAACTAAAAAAGATTGAACAAATGAATATATACCGTGCATTGATCAGAAACAAATGTCCAACCTGCTCCCCTTCTAATGCCAATATCCATTTTCAATATCTAAATAAACCACTTCCAATTATCCTTATTCTCCACATTCATAACTCCCCAAGCAATTGGAAACATTTGATTATTTCTATATCTCCTAACAGTTGTCAAGACTTCACCCTTCACCACACCCTTTAAAAATGCACCATCCACTCCCACAACCATTCTTTAGCCTGCTAAAAACCCCCTCTTACATTCATTAAAAGAAATATATATTCTTTTGAAACCGTCGTCATCATTCATCTCTAATAAAGCTGTGTTTCCTTCATGTGCTCTCCTAATCTTCAAAACATATCTCCATAATTTAGCAAATTCATCAATAACATTACCTTTCAACTTCTCATAAATAATCCTCTTTGCTCTCCAACATTACAGTTGGTTCACCTCCAACTTCATATCCTTTTTCACCATCTCTTGCAATTCATGTACCTTTAATGTTGGCATACTTGGAAACTTATCCAGAAGAAAATCAGCAAGCTTCTTATAGGTAAATCTAATGCACTTGTTCATAGGTTGTAGTTGTGCTCCTCAGTGTATGCTATAACCTGAAATGCACCCGTTTTACTATCTTTGGCACATAAAATGTACCATGGACATTTAGGCTTCTTGCATCTCATCCTAACATAGCCTTGAGTGTTCTTAGTGAACTTTAAATCTACCCTTTCAAATATTGAGTACCTACTCAATGCTTCGTTAAACTGAGTTGCTCCTTCAAATGTCATACCAGGTGTAAAGATAACACTGCTGCATCTTTGATTGTATGCTGGAAAGGTTTTCTTTTTCCTGCCACCTGTTAATGCTTTGTCTTCATAACTGTCTACATAACTACAATCAGATGAGTCAATGTATTCAGTCTCATATCCTACATCTTCATTTTCTGTATTAATAGTTTGCTCAGCTCCTTCATCATTAGTCCCATTCAAGTCTTTTTCAGCACCTACATTTTCATATATACTTCCCACATACTTTCCTTTGTCTAAGTTTTTCAAATTCTGCCTAGCTTCTTGTAGCTCTAGGTCATCACCATTAGACAAGTACTCTTCATTGACCTCAATAAACTCTTCTTCTGCATCACTTGCTTCTTCCTCTAACTGAAACTTATCACCATTTAATTCACCATCTAACTGAAACTGAATATCATTTAATTCAGTTACACCTACCTCACCAACTTCACCATATTCATCTAATTCACTTATCTCTATATCATTCAAAAAGTCCTTAAAGTTCCAATTATCTTTTGCACCATCACCCTATGACCGAGACCCACTTGCACCTTCTGAATTATTGTCCTTGACAACATATATATCTACTTCCTTTCTCTCATTCAACTTAGACAACAACTGACAAGTTGTTGCATCATCATACACAATTTGTAAATCTCTCTTATCAACATTCCTAAAGTATATTTTAAAAGACCCTATCTGCTTGAGTTTTTCCTTAACATGATCTACTAATCACCAATACCCCAAATAATCAGTGTCCACTATCTGATAGAGCTCATCCCCTCCTTCATAAATGTTATTCACTAGTCTACCTCCAAAGTGCCAAACCAAACATGCATCCATTGTAATAACTACTCTACCAACTTATGAAACCACAACAATTTAGCAAATAAGTAACCTACCAAAATATACCCTAATGTCTAAATCATGTTTGCATAAAAAAATTCATTAATAAACCATTACCAAAAAAATCATCTTCATTTCTTGAGATTAACACTAAATCTAATAGTAAACCCAACGTTTATTTTTTATAATGCAAAAAAAAACAAAGCTTACATACATGGTTATAGCGACAACATACATCCCTCTCAAATACTATAATGTTGATTCTGTGGACTATAACCAACTTTTCTAAATAAGACAAAGCATCAATTCTTTATGTAGATAATGGTATTTTTTGTAGCAGACAATGAAAGAGAGGGTTCCATGTCCTTTTCTCTTCGTTAATGTCTTTTTAGGAAACACTAACCCTAATTGCTGTTAGTGGAAGTCTAATATGGAGGCTCCTCCTTCGTGGCAGAACGGTTAGCCAACATTGCATTATGTGGTTGTTGATGTCGTTCAATGTAATCCCACATGGCTGCCACGTTATTGGATTTCGTTATGTTTGAGAAGATAGGACTAACGGTTTGTGTTTTAATTTGTTTTAGGACTCGATTGTAATAATTTAGACTTATATGACTTAATTAAAAAATATAACTTCTTTTAGGACTTATAGTGCTGTTATCCCATGATAAAATGGGTATAAAATGGCAATATTATTAAGCAAGCATAAGGAGGTTCCTCAAGTGAAACATTTTACAAGTTTAATTTGGCTAAATAAGTGCAAAATGTGAAAATTGCAAAATTTGCATGAGGAATCAACGCGGTAGCAAATAGAAATTGCATATTTAAGTAATTAATAAAGCTAGAATCGATAAAATATTATTTGCTTAAAGAGATTTTACAAAAGTTTTGAGGAAATGAATGATTAAAACCCACGATGCCTCAGGCAAATTTGGACCAATATTACAATTCCTTAGGACAATAAATAGCAACAGTAAGCTTTAATTCCATAAAAAATTACCATCATCAACACAAGAGCACAAGATCTCATTCACAAGCTATAAAAGCATAGAATAACAAATTGATGCTTTAAGCATAAAAAACAACACAAAGTATCCATGTTGTCTCAATTAAATCCATAAATTTCATCACAATCTTAATTGAATGATTGAATAATTGAATGAATAGGGTTTACCTTTACACAACTTCCTAAAATAAGTTTTAATTAAAGAAGGTTTAACTTGAGGATTTGATTATTTCTCTTATGGAAATGTTTTGAAGACAACAATAGGTGAGGTGTTGAAGTAAGTAGCGGCTAAGGAAGCTAGGTTCTTGGTGCCTTTAGCCTCAATTGAGGCAATAGTAACCTTGTGATCAACAGTGATAGCTTGGGTCAATCGGGCTATGATAGAAGTTGTAATAGTGTTGCAAAGGTTTATGGTGTTGTGATTTGTACCTATTCGCAAGTAGCAGTAGCGTTGATCCTAGTTTGAAGCAACTAGCGAGCAGAGCTCGAGACGTGCAATGCAAATCCAGTGTGAGCTGAGGCAACATGTTTTTTTGGCTTGAAGTGAACTTGATGAGTGTGAGGCAGCAATGGCAAGCTGGGCAATTTTGGTGGTACGAAGTCCTTCCCAACGGTTGAAAAAGCAATGATAATTGGTGATGGTCTAGCGGTAAATGAGGTTGAAGTAGCAACCAAATGATAATGATGGTGATATTGGAAATTAGTGATTGAGGAAGAAGAATGTAGTGGTAAGCTGTGAGGGTTTGGAGATTTTAAAATAGAATTTTTATCAAATTGGGGATTTTGATAAATAGAAAAAAGAGGGAATATAAAGATAAGTGCTCTAGTTTTTGGGAAAAAGGCTTTAGTAAGTAAATTTTGTTGAGGATTTGAAGGTAGTAGTGGATTTTGAAGGTGATTTTGCAAAATAGCTTGGGGAATTTCTTGATTAGGCAAGGGACTTTGAAATTTCTCTTGAGAAATTAATGAACAATTACTGATTTAGGAAGAAATAGGTTGGATATCATTAATTTCTCCAAGATTTGAAATTTGAATTTGTTGAATTAAAGAAGAAAAATTAGGTTGAGGGCTCGAGCTTGATAAAGAACTATAATATTTCTTAGCCCATTCCTGCCTTTCTTTGAGGAATTCTTGATGTCTATATTGGGCCAACTTTTGCTCACACTATACTAGGTTCTGTTGGTTAATTTGAGGCTGAATAAATCTCTACAAAATATTCATTATAGTCACTAAATTTAATGCATGGCTTAGGCATTGATAAGTGCACAAAATGCATGCATTTTAAGCGCTCTTCTTTTAAGGTTTTAAGGATTTAATTGAGAGATTTAAACTTTTCTATTAACTATGAAGTAAATTAGGTTTTCTTTAGGAATATACATAATTAATCTTTCCTTACCTTACTTTGAGTATATTTTAATGTTTTTATACTTTCCCTTATAATTCCTTTCATATGTTATAGTGAAAACATGAAGAAATTGACAACTAAGTAGTGTGTTAACTCAAAGAGAGGCTAATTCGAGCTTATGAAGGTGAAAGAATGCCCAAAGGAAAAGGTTTTGGGGGTCCAAGCTGTGACACAGCCGTGCACCTTGAAGCACACATGCAGGAGTGAAATTCTCCAAAGCGCATGGCTGTGTACACCTTGAAGACAAAGCCATGCGCCCTTTGTTATCATGGTCAGTCTAGAGCTCGACATAACCATGCATACCCTTAACACAGCTGTGGACTAGCCAGCTGATAGCTCACTAACTTTTATCTTAGGAAAAGACACTTGGAGGGAATATGCCTTAATTCTAAGGCAAATCCTAAGGCAATTGAGGGAGTTATAAAAGCACATTTTTCTAGATAAAAAAGGAGGGGATCATTCTATAGTTTTGTCCCCTACCTAGCCACCTTTAAGAAGAGAGAGAAATTTACATTATCCATTAAGCATCATCAATTTTCATCACATTTACACTCAACCATCTTCATTATTACACTTCCTCTTCAAGATCTACATTAGAAGACATCATTTATTCAAGTAATCAAGGCAAGAGTGGAGAAATCTCATTGGTCATCAAGATTTGGAGTGGAATCTTTATAAAGGGGGTTTCTTTATCCACAATCTTCATCCTCATCTTGTGTAATTGAGTTGTTATTAGAGTTGAACATGAGAGTCTCTACAATTTATTTTTTATTTACTTGTAAGATGAGTGGCTAGTTTCTTGGTAGTTGGGGTTTCTAAACCCCTAATTTGACGTAAATGCACTATATTTTTTAATTAATGCAAGGAATTTATTTTATGCATGGGTTGTGTCTTTGTTCTTAATGCTAGCAATAGTTTGGCCATCTATTGTTTTGTGGCTAATAATATGATTAGGTTGAGAGATTAATCATGTTATAGATCTAAGGCCTAACCTATTAATCACTCTAGTAGTTGAAAAACACTTGGTAATTAATATTGATTAATGCTTGAGCTTAAAATTGAATATTAATGCATGAATTTGGATGGTGAGGTGAGAGCCTCCTTTTTATACCTTTTCATGCATTAATGTTTAATTGATCTTAAGAGTTCTTGTTAAAGACTTCTTTGGTCCATTTGTGGTATGCATCATATGTATCCTTTCTTGCATTAATAGTGTGAATTGTGGGTGTATAAGTAAAATTAGGGGAGGAGGTACCAACTTTATCATTCGTAGTGAATAAGACTTCTAGATTGTGTTAAATTGATAGTGTAGTTTAAGTTAGATTAGTATGTAGTTTAGTTGTTTAATTCCTCACCAAGTACTTTCTAATTTTGATTGTCTAAATAAACAAAAACTAAAAGTAGCAACAACACTTAATCTTGCAATCCTCATGGGAATAATATCTTATTATACTACTTGTACGAGCCATATGCTTACAAAGTTTCGACCAAGATTTTAGCACTGTTGTTGGGGATTAGAAGATTAATATTGTTACCAACTTAGTGTTACTTGATTTAGAGTTTTCTTTATTTTTTTCATTTGGTGTGTTTGTCTCGGTGTAGGATTTTTGTGGTGTATATGAAAACCTGAAGCTTTGACTTGAATTTAGAACCCCTTTCACTATTTGATCTAAAAATTGAAAGGACATTTCATCAAAGGCTACATGAAAGAAGAAATAGGATGAATTAAGAAGAAAAAGTAAAAGCTACTCAAGCGAGGCCCAACAATTTAAATGGCTTTAGGACTATAAAATACTTTGTTAGTTCTAATATTCAAGAGGAGCAAACACCAATTGTGAGAAAGGAAGTGGCTACCAATAACTTTGAAATCAAGCCCACTATAATTCAAATGATACAAAAGTCTCAATTTAATGGTCTTGCACATGAAGATCCTATAGCTCACATGACAAGATTGTTGGAGTACTGTGCTACTTTCAAGATGATCATACTCGACAACAACAGGCTCACGAGCCCAAATTTCATAGACTCGTTAAGGAACCTAAAAGTTATTTTAGCTTCTGAGAAAATACTCTATTCACTCATTCGTTACAACTGTGCACCATACATTATGCTTGTTATTGACCAGCCTCTTGCAGGTTTTCTGGCCAACTATTTTTTTAGCTCACAAGAATTTTAAAAAGTTGGCAAAAATGGGTGTTATAAGGGAATTTTGATTTCAGAAAGTTGGTGAAGATGAAAAATTTTCAATGGCTGCACAGGGATCGACTTTCCTAAAGATTGGTAGTATTCAGGATTTTCTTCTTCTTTCTCTTTTCTGCAAAAGGTAACAAGATTGATTAGTTATAGGCATTGTGATTACCATTAGATTTGGTCTTCAATCTTAATAGGCTCCCACTAACTTGGTGAATCCTACACTCCCAAGTAGGAAATGGAAATCCCTTGTTGGATGGATTTCTAGTGGGTAATGGAGTTCTTAATGGGCCACTAATACCCCTCAGGTACACATTGCCATTCTTGGAATATTAGTTCTCATTAAGTGGACAACTCTTTGTCCATCACAGCTCATGTGAGGTTCCATTAGTCTGGCTCCTAATGTTACGGGCCTCAGGTATGCATTGCCATTTTTGGCCTTTGGCATTAGTTAGGTCCACACCATTGGATCAGTGAAGTGTATGGATTTGAACACTACAAACCTCAGGTACGCCTATTTGCCATTCTTGGCCTATAGTGTATCAACATCTCATGTTTAACAATAATACTACATGAATCTGTTGGGCCTTGTGCACACCCCTATATATCCATAGCCGATGCACACAAGCCCAAAACCATGCATGTTATTGCTCCAATGGAGAGCCATGGCCTAAATTTGATTGGAAGGTTTTTGGGTCTTTATTATTAAGGTCTCACTTTGAACATTAGTCATTCTCACAATATACATATCTCATACATACATTGCTAGCTAACATACATCCATCTATATATATATCACATACATATATAGCATGCATCATCAAACATATCTCATATATAC
>CATIWO010130525.1:0-10511 GCA_949673435.1 Macaranga tanarius | reverse complement strand
AGTTGATGTTGTATATGCATTGTCTACTTATATGATATATATGATGAATGTGAAGTTGCATGGCATATGGTTGTGTTCTTGAAAGAATTTTATTTTCTTTCTAATTAGAACACGTGTAGTGGTGAATTGAGGCCACGTGTTCCGGGTCTCACATATGAGATATTGAAATAGATATGTGGATACTTATGTGATGGGTGGATCGAACTGTGACGTAAGATTTGTGATTGCATGGAAATTCACTTTTGTCAACAATTACAATATTAGACATAATGATGTATATGGTCTTTTGACCTGAGGTGACACAGTCATCTACATATGGTTGGTTAGAGTTTGTTACTGCTCACATACTTGTGCTAGCCACACATGGGTATATGGCGTGTGGTGGCTCTAGTTGATTATACATAGGGATGAGTGATCGACCAAGATAGAATTCATTATATAGAGTGAACGGGGATAAGATCCTATGCTATCTAAGTTATTCTTGATGAATAAGTGCCTGGCCAGGTCAAACTCGACTTACCCAAAAGAGTTTCTATGCTAGAAAGAGTTTCTAGTTGAAGTCGTATTTTATCGAGAATTTAACTTAAGATGAGGTCATATAATTGAGGTAATTAGAGTTTGACTAAATCCTGAGGTTTGCAGTGTTCAAATCCATACATTTCTCTGATCCAATGGTATAGATCTAACTAATGCCAAAGGCCAAGATAGGTAATTAGGTGTACCTGAGGCCCATAACATTAGGAGCCGGATTAATGGAACCTTATATAAGATGTGATGGACAAGAGTTGTCCACTTAATGAGAACTATTATTCCAAGAATGGCAATGTATACCTGAGGTATAGTAGTAGCCCATTAAAAACTCTATTAGCCACTAGAAATCCATCCAACAAGGGATTTCTATTTCTTACTTGGAAGTGTAGGATTCGACAAGTTAGTGGAAATCCATTATGATTAAAGACCAAATCTAATGGTGTTCACAATGACTACAACTAATCAATCTTGTTACATTATGTAGAATTTGATAACGTGAGACTTAAAAACCTACTTTCCATCATACTCGACCACAATAGGCTCACGGGCCCTAATTTTATTGACTGGCTAAGGAACCTAAAAGTTATTTTAGCTTCTGAAAAAATACTCTATATGATAGAGCAAAGCCTACCTGGATCCCTTTCCAAAAATGCTTCACAAGAGGAGTACGAAACTCTTATAAAATGGAAAGATGATGATATGCAAGTACGTTGCATTATGTGGGCTTCCATGAGCATCGAGATTCATCGGCATCATGAGAAGTACACAAGTGCAAGAGAAATCCTACTACACTTACAAGAATTATTTGGTGAGCATAGTAGGACCATTAGATATGAGATATCAAAGCGGTTGTTCCGTGCTAAGATGAGAGAAGGAGAGGAAGTGGGAGCCCAAGTGAACTCCATAATTAGATCAATGGAGGAGCTAGAGAACTTCACAATGGACTTTCACCTCCAAGTGGATTTGATCCTTTAATCTCTTCCCAAATCTTTTGGGCAAACTATTGCTAAATTCCACATAAACAAGATTGAGTGTACTCTTACGGAGCTTTTAAACATGCTCATGATGGCCCAAAAGTCTATCCAATAGAGTAAAGGGAAGGAGGTTGCACTTATTGCTTCTTCTAGTAAGACTAAAAAGAAGGATAATAAGAAAGGCAAGACAAGTGTTGTCAAGCCCATGGGAGGGATAGCCATGAATAAGGGCAAGCCATCATGAGGGAAGAGCAAGGTAAGGAAAAGTGTTTCCACTGCCAAGGTGAAGGACATTGGAAGAGAAATTGTCCAATGTACCTTGAGTCCTTTAAGGCTAAGAGAAAAGGCAAGAATGGAGAAGGTGAGACTTTCTCTAATTTAGTTACTTCTAAATGTTCTAAGAGCTCATCTAATACATGGGTATTGGATACAGGTGCAAGTTCTTGCATTTGTTTTTCCTTACAGGATCTAGCAAATGAGAGAAGGTTGAGGTCCAATGAAGTGACCCTAAGACTTGGAAATGGAGCAAGTGTTGCAGCTAAAGCTATAGGATCCACTTTAATTAATTTGTATAATTATGTTTTGTTATTGGAGGATGTATTATATGTACCTAATGCTTAAAAAACATTATCTCTATCTCTTGTTTGACTAGTAGGGGTTATGAATTCCATTTTGGTAGAGATGTATGTAAAATTCATTTTGGAAATGAATTAATTAGCATGGGTTATTTAATAAATGGTATATATTATGTTGATAGTATGTCTAATAATAATGAGACTCAATCTAATATGAAAGCAATGCTAATTGAAAATGCCTCTAACTCCAAATATTTATGGCACTTGAGATTATGTCATATTGTGGAGGGTAGGATCACGAAGTTAGAAAGGATAGGAATCTTGAACAATCTTGAATCCGCATCCAATCCAACTTGTGAGGCTTGTCTTCAAGGCAAGATGACTAGATTACTATTTGTTGGACCAATGGCAAGAGCTAATGATATGTTGGATATCATACATAGTGATGTACGTGGGCCATTTGTTGAAATGGCTAGAGATAGTTTCTACTACTTTATTACCTTTATAGATGATCTATCAAGGTATAGGCACTTGTTTTTAATAAAGAACATGAGTGAATCCTTTAAAAAGTTCAAAGAGTTCAAGGCCTAAGTAGAAAACCAAACTGGAAAGAGTATTAAAACTCTTTGATCAGATCAAGGAGGTGAATACTTAACTACGGAGTTAACATAGTTTCTTCGAGAACATGGCATTGTGTCATAGCTCATGCCACTCAGAACACCGTAGTTGAATAGTGTATCTGAGAGGCGTAACTGTACTTTATTAGATATGGTACGATCCATGATGAGCTACACCAATTTTTTTATATCACTTTGGGGTTTCGCACTCCACATGGCCTGCTATATCCAAGTCTATTTCTGCCACACCATATGAGATATGGCATGGTATAGCACCAAGTCTTAAACATGTTAAGATTTGGGGGTGCCTGGCTTTTATCAAAAAGCTAAAATTGGATAAGTTGGATGTGAAATCAATTTAAGGAAGGTTTGTTGGATATTCTAAAGATAGTTTGGGGTATTGCTTTTATCTTCCTATTGAACAAGTTAATGTTGTAAGCAAAGATGTTATATTACTTGAGAAATAGTTTCTTAAGAAAGGTGGCAAAGGAAGGAAGATAATGTTAGATGAGGAGTCATCTAAAAAAGCCCAACAAACTGATCCAATGGATATTGATCAACCCAAGGAGCCTATTCTAATTGAGAATGTCATTACACCGACTTCTAGAAGGACTAGTAGGGTATCTCATCCTTTGGAGAGATATAGTTTTCACCATAATATATAAGAGTTGTAAGTTCATGAAAAAAGAATTCATGTTGATGATCCTACTACAAATGAAGAAACTTTATGTGATAAAGATTCTTCAAGATAGCTTATTTCATTGAGAAAGAGGATAGGCTATGTGTTCATAAGAAGGTTAGCAGGAGCCAACTCACTTTTCTGGTCTTGTATATTGATGATATTCTTCTCATTGAAATTGACATCGATATGATGACTTCTATGAAAGTATGGCTGTCTAAGGCCTTCTCAATGAAAGACTTAGGAGTGACTACCTATATTCTTGGGATTTGAGTCTATAGAGATAGATCGAATAGAATGATAGGTTTATCTCAAAGTCTTTACTTGGAAAAGGTGTTGAAGAGGTTCAACATGCTTGATTCCAAGATGGGATTGTTACCATTTAGGTATGTTATCCACCTTTCTAAGATGATGTCGCTCAAAACATCTGAGGAAATGGCAAAGATGGCTAAGGTTCCTTATCCTTAAGCTATATAAAGCCTAATATATGCTATATTGTGTACTAGGCCGGATATTACTTAGTGACTAGCAGGTTTCAATCCAACCCAGGCTTAGAGCATTGGGTGGCAGTTAAGGCCATCCTTAATTACTTGAGAAGGACTAAAGATTTAGTCTTAATTTATACAGGAGGTGACTTACAGCTTACGGGTTTCATAGATTCTAACTTCTAGTCAGATGTGGATGATAAAAAGTATATCTCTAGGTTTGTCTTTATCTGTAATGGAGGTGCAGTGAGCTAAAAGAGTTCCAAGAAAAGTATCACTACTGATTCCATTGCAGAGGCCGAATACATAGCCGCATCAGATGCTGCTATAGAAGCTATTTGAATTTGGAATTCATTACTGAACTAGGTGTTATTCCTTCCATTGAGTCGGTAGTTCCTCTCTTATGCGACAACAATGGAGCCATTGCTTTGGCAAAGGAACCGAGGTCTCACCAAAAATCCAAACACATAGAAAGGTGTTATTATATTATCAGAAAAATTGTTAGAAAGGGCGATATGCTCGTGCAAAAAGTAGCTTCAGCTGACCATGTGGTTGATCCACTGACTAAAGTGCTTACTCAGCTGCAATTAGAATGCCATCTTGAGAAGATGAGTCTTAGATATTGTAGCAAATGGCGCTAGTGCAAGTGGAAGATTGTTAGTGTAGATGTAACCTAGGGCCATTCTTGTATGTAGACATTATATATTTATCCCTATGATAATAAAATATTCATTTAAATTAAGTGTTAAGTTTATTTGAATATTTACCCTTAGTATTATATTGAATGAGTTTATTATCAATAGTTGATAATATGAGTGACAAACTCATTTGGTACATATGCTATAAATGTTCATAGTCATTGGATTAATATAAGGGTAGTATTAATCCCTAGACTATTACCTCTGTCTATTTTCTTTGATCGGTATGTGATATCGATAGTAGGAGGTAGTGAGTCTTATGCTACTTGATATGAGATATCAGAATAGACATATGGATACTCATGTGATGGGTGGATCGAACTGTGATGTAAGATTTGTGATTGCACAGAAATTCAATTTTATCAACAATCATAATCTTGGACATAATGGTGCATATGGTCTTTTGACCTGAGGCGACATAGTCGTCCATATATGGTTGGTTGGAGTTTGTTACCACTTACATACTTGTGCTAGCCTCGCATGGGTATATGGCGTGTGATGGCTCTAGTTGGTTAATGTAGGGATGAGTGATCGGCCAAGATAAAATTCATTACTTGGAGTGAACCGGGATAAGATCCTATGCTATCTAAGTTATTCTTGATGAATAAGTACTTGGCCAGGTCAAACTCGACTTACCCGAAAGAGTTTCGGTGCTAGAAATAGTTTCTAGTAGAAGTTATATTTTATCAAGAATTGAACTTAAGATGAGGTCATATGATTGAGGCAATTAGAGTTTAACTAAACTGTGACTCTAGTCAATATCGGGATCTTGTAATGAAGAGACATTTAGTATACAGTAATTGTATTCTATGGTTCTTATGGATCTACATAAAGCATTCATTTCTATTTAGGTAGTCGTGACATCTATGTTAGAGGTCACTCACGACTTATGGGAACTAAATGTAATTAATTGGGATTTTCAAATTTAGGATGGAATGTGTTTCCATAATGCTAAGTGTTAATATTATTTTCCATTGCCATTTAGATTTGAACCTAGTAAGTCATACACACGAGAGCTACACTTGTGAAGATTAATATTAATTTGATTATTAATTAAAAAGTTTAATTAATTAATTAAATTAATTGAATTGGATTTGTACATATGCAGGGATCTAGCATATCCCAAAATCTAAATTCAAAGATATGGACTTAAATATAATTAAATAAATATTAATTTGGACTTGATTTAATATGTAATATTAAGTTCAAGGACTAGATTAATATTTGCCTCTAAATATATTTACATATGGGCCATGAGATGGACCATATATATTAATAAAGATGGACTTGAAATGGACTTAGGATGGGGCTTTATTTAAAGAGTTTAAATAAGCCTATAAGTTGTATAGTTTGGTATGGAGTGGGCTTTCTCTAAGTGTAGAGAAGTCCATATGTCCATAACCTTAGCCCATATCCATTAAGTGTTAATGATATTAAGGCTAAGGTTATCCATATAACCAAACACAACCCACTCACTTGAAAAGCAAATCCATGCATATAGATTGAGTGTGAGACACTCAATATATAAAAATGCATGTAGGTTGAGTATGAAATACTCAAGCTATGGCAATACATAAGGATTGAGTATGAGATACTCAAACTATTAACAAATTATTTATGTTGATAGTTAGTGGAGTGTGTAGTGTTTACACATAATTTGAAATGCAATACCCGCAAGTATATGAGATCAAAATAGTAGTATATAGTACGTCCAAATGTCGTATCCCACAAGGATTAAATGAGTTATCCACTAATTAAAATTATTTAAAATTTGTTTAAGGCTCAAATGAATTTAATTAAAGTTCTAATCAATTAAAATAAAATCTAAATGCTAATCTACCATTGTAATAAATTCTAAAGCAACAACAATTAGAACAATTATAACATTTATTAGGATTTATCTACCAATTCATTTCCCATATAAATTTAAGTATTCTTCAATGAGATGTATTTCCTTGGATGTAATATTGTATCAATTTCCTCTTTCGATTATAAATTGGTTAAACATGCATTCAATAATTTAAATACTATGGCTTAACTTTCATCCTCACTTATAATGATTTAAATCAAGCATACATATTATAAAGCAAAGTCTATCCCAAAGTATGGACATAAACAATTTAAGTTATTTCTAATCATTAAATTAATTTATGTTATGTTTACTTCTTCCATTAGTTTTACCATCTTTTAATGCATAACCCTAACTAAAATTATGTTTAAGTTGGCCAAACGTAAACAAGCATGAATAATAATAAACATAAAATATATCATTAAAGAAATTGATTAACTTTCATTAATTAATAAACCATAGTTTATGACATGAAGATAAATCCTAACAATATGCAATTAGTCTACATCCATAGAAATAAAATACTTCCAAGAAGATATAGTAAGAGTTACACAATTTAGAAAATAAGAAAGCATCCAAACTCTAGAATTGCCCTCTCAATCTTCAAGCCTTCTTTCTCCTTATTAATCTTCTTGTTTTTAATATTTTTCTATGGCTAAAAAGTGTTCTCTCTTACTGTTCTTCTTCTAAAGATAACAATGAAGTATTTATAGGCTTTACTTGCCCTCAAGCAAAACTCAAAGATCAAAGGTAAAGGTTTAAACAAAAGATCAATAGATTACTCCTTTCAATTCAGAATGATTAAGCACTAATAAGGGTTATAGCTACATTAAATGAAAGAAACAAAAGGAAAAGAGATTTAACATCTACTCCACAAGCCCTCAAAAGCCTAGAACAAGTACAATAATAATGTAGAAAATAAAGTAACCCCACCAAGTATTATTCTAAATGAAATCCATACAAGTCAAATTAAATTCCAATTCATTAATCAAACTCAAGTTCAAGGGAAACTACTAAACCATAGAGGATAAAAGAAAAATACACGTACTAATGCAACCAATCTCAAGGCATTTTTGGATAATAAAACCTTACTTGAGATATTATCAGAAGTCCTTTCTGAACGAATGCAAATGAGGAGTAAACATAAATGCACACGACTTACTTGGAATCCATAACAGCATCAAGTGGCTACTAGCATTATTCATAGCCATAATAGGCTAGAGGAATAAGATATATATGTACTTTATTTGTGTTTTTTTATAGGAGAGTGCGTTTTACGCTCCTTCTTGTGATTTTTATAGTCGAGTGCGTTTTACGCTCCTTCTCGTGATTTTTTTTTCTTTTTCATCATCATTTCATATTTTTTAAATCCTCATCCTTTATTGATCAATTACAAGTACATATTAT
Organism: Macaranga tanarius; assembly: GCA_949673435.1. Classification (NCBI taxonomy): domain Eukaryota; kingdom Viridiplantae; phylum Streptophyta; class Magnoliopsida; order Malpighiales; family Euphorbiaceae; genus Macaranga; species Macaranga tanarius. The sequence continues at coordinate 2,696 of CATIWO010130525.1, read as the reverse complement.
GGCTATAGTTTCTTCTTTTAACAAGTATATATCATTTCTCTAAAACTTAAGCTTAATTCATTAGCCCAAATTAATTAATTAAAGTAATTAAAGATTTCAAAAGCAATAAAACAAAGCAAAAATTACCATCAAACCTACACTACCTTATCCAAATTCTTAGAAAATAAAGCAAAGGAAGTGGATAATCAATCAAAATTCTAAACGTTTTTAAAATTTAATATATTAATAAACTAAATTAGAACAAAATCATTCCAAATCAGAAAGGAGTATAAAATTAAGATCAAAAAGTTGTTTGAAATGATGCAACCAAGCATAGTAAACTAAAAATGCAAACCTAACATAGTAAACTAAAAATGCTAACACAAAAATGCAAACCTAACATAGAAAACTAAAAATACTAACACAAAAAATATAAATACAAAATATATAAAATAAGCATACAACTAAAATAGATAACCTCTCCCCTACATTTAAAATCACACATTGCCCTCAATGTGTGAATGCAAACACAATAAGGACAAGCAAGAAAAATATAAGTGTAGAGAAAAAGGAGTAAAAAATGCTCCCTCAATCTTATTGTGGTGATGGTTCCTTGGAGCTAGATTAATAGGTTGGTCCTCTTCCCCACTTTGAATGATGGTCTTGCCTTTGGAAGCCTTAGAAGATGATTGAACTTTCTTCATGGTGATAAAAGTAAAGAAAAAGAAAAATATAGAAATGAAGATAGGAGGGTGTATGCAAATGCAAAAATGAAAGAGGAGTCAAACGACAAATCACCTAAAAACAATTGACATGTAAATTGCCTTAAATCAAACTAAATAAAATTAATTTTTGTGTTAACCCAATTTAATCCTCAGCAACGGTGCCAAAACTTATTTACGCACAATTTAAAATGTAATACCCATAAGTATATGAGATCGAAATAGTAGTATAGGTGCGTACAAGTGTCGCATCCTACAAGGATTAAATGAGTTATCCACTAATTGAAATTATTTCAAATTTATTTAAGGCTTAAATAAATTTAATTAAAGTTCTAACAATTAAAATAAAATCTAAATGCTAATCTACTATTATAATAAATTCTAAAGCAACAACAATTAGAACAATTATAATATTTATTAGGATTTATCTACCAATTCATTGCCCATGTAAATTTAATTATTCTTAAATGAGATGCATTTACTTGGGTCTGATATTATATCAATTTACTCTTTCAATTATAAATTAGTTAAATATGCATTTAATAATTTAAACATTATGGCTTAACTTTCATCCTCACTCATAATGATTTAAATCAAGCATACATATTATAAAAGTAAAGTCTATCCCAAAGTATGGATATAAACAATTTAAGTTATTTCTAATCATTAAATTAATTCATGTTATGTTTGCTTCTTCCATTAGTTTTACTATCTTTTAATGCATAACCCTAACTAAAATCATGTTTAAGTTGGCTAAACATAAACAAGTATGAATAACAATAAACATAAAATACATCATTAAAGAAATTAATTAACTTTCATTAATTAATAAACCATGGTTTATGACATGAAGATAAATCCTAACAATATGCAATTAGTCTATATCCATAGAAATAAAATACTTCCAAGAAGATATAGTAAGAGTTACATAATTTAGAAAATAAAAAAGCATCCAAACTCTAGAATTTCCCTCTCAATCTTCAAGCCTTCTTTCTCCTTCTTAATCTTTTTGTTTCTAATATTTTTCTATAGCTAAAAAGTACTATTTCTTACTGTCCTTTTTATAAAGATAACAATAAAGTATTTATAGGCTTGGGAAGTTAATATACAAAGGGTACAAGTCAATCTTTGATGAAGAGTCACGTGCTTTAAAATCATTAGTCAATTCAAGGGCATTTTTGGCAATCCATACAAATGAATTTAGTCTAAATGTCTTCATGAAATTTATATTCCTTTAACATAGCTTTCCACAGCCTCTTAAATCACTTGAATCTGAGTTCTATAGAGGAAAGAGTGCAATATAGTCCAAACAGTCATGTCTCTTCACATCCGTGTTGAGTAGTGAACTTTGTACCGAGTCGTGACAAAACACTTCTATGCCGAGTAATGAAAGTGGTGCCAGCCACAAACACTCCAAAGCTTGCCTTTTTAACTCCTTTGACATTGAATGACTCCTATATGCCCATAAAACTTTCCTAAACTTTAAAAATATTAATGAATCATCCAATTGCATATAAATTTACTTGACAACAATGATGATCAAAAGCACTTGTGATTAAGAATGAAATACATCAAGATTAAGCTAAAATGTGAACTAAATGCAACCTAAATATACATGAAATAGCCTAAAATTTCTATGCTAATTACAACATATCATATAGAGGCAACCAAGCCAAAAAATGCTAATGCACATTTGAGAGTAAATTTGATATTCTTACAAAAGAGAGAAAAGGATTGAGAGTGTCTTCTTCCTTCTTCTTTTTCAAGTGTAGAGAATTCAAATATACACAAGAGTTGTATGCTTTCAAGTTAAAGCCATTATTGTACAAGAGTTGTACAAGTTCAAAGTCTATCATCCATTGGAGGTTGCATCCTTGTTCCATACATTCAAGCTTGGAGTAGCTCTAACAAGCTCTTAAGTCAAAAATAAAAGAAGTTTGTGGGTAGAGCTTCACTATCCTTAAAGATTATCTTTGTGCAACTTGTATGTCTTAA
>CATIWO010130507.1:0-16448 GCA_949673435.1 Macaranga tanarius | reverse complement strand
ATTTATTATAAAATTATGATTTTTTGTAATAATATATTTTTAAAATATTTAAATGAATAAAAATTTATATATTGTATATCTAAAATTAAATTATTAATATATTAAAATTACGAGCCGGTTCGCGAGCCCTTATTCGAGCTTTCACGAGCCGAGCTTTGCATAGTTTGAGCTCGGCTCGTTTATTAAACGAACTTTAATATACGAGCTCGAACGAGCTTTTAACGAGTCAAGCTCCGAGATGCTCACGAGCGGCTCTGTTCTTTTACACCCCTAAACTTCACCCTCAAAAGTTGAACTTACATTCTCACTTTGCAAATTGTTCCCTAACATATAAGGCTTGTTAAAACGATGATGCTTCACCTGTGACTGATCTATAACTTGTTTTCTCCTAAATATAATAAATCCACTATCTCCAATATTCACATAACGCAATCGATTCCTATTGAGTGGAATAATGCAAACGGTGGATGCTCATTTCACTTTGGTGTTTCTGAATGCTTCTTCAAGTACCCTTTTCGGATCAACATCTCTACCTTTAAGTTCTTGATTCAGAGTAACAATAGAATTCAATATGAGTTCTTTGGCAAATTCACCAGGATCAAAAACCTTATTCGGACAAACCACCAACACTATCAGCAATACCAAAATAAATAAAGTCTGCATCTTCACCTTGAGGATTTTTCCCATTATCTGTAGTGTCAACCTTGAACAACCTTCAACAACAACTTTCTCCATCTTATCACCCATCTTATTCTTAAGAGTGAAGTATTTGAGAATTTAAGGAAGAAATTTAAGAATCAAGAATTCTCTTTTTTATATGGAATTTGAATTACAATAAAAATCAATATGAACTCCAACCCAAATTAGGAAAAAAAAATGATTTTGGCTTGTTTATTTTATTAAAAAATAAATATTAGCTTTAATAATTAAACAAAAAAAATTCTTATAAATTATGCTGCCAATTGTAAAACTAAAATAAAATAATTAAAAAAAAATATTTGTATTTTGTGACAATGGGTCCAATGGCAGCTGAAATGTGAGCCTCTTGAGGCCTAATTGAATCCTTATTCTTCGCATTACAGCTTAAAACTGTACAAGAACGCTACATTCAATACTTTTTTTTTATAATTCAATATTTTTCTCTATTGTGCAATCGATTTCTATATCTCATCAACTCAAAATCAGGGGTTAGTTTTTTACACCAAAACCTTATTTCTTTTCATTTTTCTACAATTTTTGCTAATTTTTTCCTTTTCTTTGGGGTTATAAAGTTTGAATCTTTAAGATGAATTGGCACTCAGTTGTGTTTATAAATCTTTCTTGAAAATTGTGTGTTACCCTTTTGGTGAATTGTTTGTTTTTTGGGTGGTTTATTAAATGGATGAATTGAAGTGGAAAATATTGAAAATTGATAGTACTTTAGTTTTAAACTTGTTACTATCCAATTTTGTTGGAAGAAAGTTGTCACCTTTAAAAAATTGAAGATCATGGTGTTTTTGGTTGTGTTTTTTTTTGCCTTTGTACTCTATAACCTTTGCTCTAAAAAACTATTTGCTATGTGCTTGTAAGTCTTACATAACATAAAAGTGCTCAATTTTGTAGTTTGGTGGGCCGTTCTTAGATAGAAAAATATTATTTAGTAGTAACTATAATATCTCCACTCTTTACACTAACTTCACCCTCAAAAGTTGAACTTATATTATCACTTTGCAATCGTTCCCTAATATATAAGGCTTGTTAAAACAATGCTGCTTCACCTACGACTGATCTATAACTTATTTGATCCTGAATATAATAAATCCACTATCTCCAACATTCACTTTGCAATCGTTCCCTAATATATAAGGCTTGTTAAAACAATGCTGCTTCACCTGCGACTGATCTATAACTTATTTTATCCTGAATATAATAAATCCACTATCTCCAACATTCGCATAATGCAATCGATTCCCATTGAGTGATATAATGCAAGCAGTGGATGCTCATTTCGCTTTGGTGTTTTTGAATGCTTCTTCAAGTACCCTTTTCGGATCAACATCTCCACCTTCAAGTTCTTGATTCAGAGCAATAATAGAATTCACCATAAGTTCTCTGGCAAATTCACTAGGATCAAAAACCTTATTCGGACAAACCACTAACACTATCAACAACACCAATACAAATAAAGTGTGCATCTTCACCTGGAGTATTTTTCTCATTATCTTTAGTGTCAGCCTTGAATAACCTTCAACAACAACTTTTTCCATCTTATCACCCATGTTATTCTTAAGAGTGAAGTATTTCAGAATTCAAGGAAGAAATTTAAGAATCAAGAATTCCTTTTTAGCGGAATTTGAATTACAATAAAAATCAATTTGAACTCCAACCAAATTTAGGAAAAAAATCTGATTTTAGCTCAATTATTTTATTAAAAAATAAAGATTAGCTTTAATAATTAAACAAAAAATTTTCTTATAAATTATGCTAGCAATTGTAAAACTAAAATAAAATAATTAAAAAAAAGATATTTTTATTTTGTGACAATAGGCCAATGGCATATAAAATGTGAGCCTCTTAAGGCCCAATTGGATCATTCTTCTCCGCATTATAGCTTAAGGCTCCGTTTGGATTAACTGTAGCTGTTGCTGTTGTGGTTAAGTTAGCTATCGCTATTGTGGTTGTTAGTAATTAAGTGTTTGGACTAGCTGGTGAAGCTGTTGCTGTTACAATATGAAATTACCAATAAGGGCAACTTATTATATATTATTTGTATGTATATTTAAATATTATTATGATGATGTTAAATATTTTTCTAAACACATAAATATAAATATTTTTCTAAACACATATAAATATAAATTTATGTCAATATAAATATATTAACAAAAAAGAATTATAGTATAAGAAATTAAAAAGTATCTAATGAAATATAAATAAAAATATGTGAATTACGTAATAAAATAAAAATCTTATATAAAGGAACAATTCATAAATAATTCACAGTCTAACCATAGAAAAATACATGATCATAAATTTAAAAGTTTATCAATTATAAAATTAAAAAGTCAATTTTTTGCATTCCAAATGGTATGAGCAATTTGATATAGGTGGCTCTGCTGAAATAAGAGGCTTCTCATTTTCTTTATTTTTTCCCTTTCTCTTCTTCTGATACTTTGAACCCTTGTCTTCAGGTGTAGAACCTAATTCTTTGTGCTTCCGCTTATCAATCCTAGAAAGAAATAACAATTATAACATATCATTTTTTTTAGAAGTGTGGAAAAGGAAAGGAAAAAAGGTCTGCAAATAGAAGCTTCAAAGGAAAAAATGGGACGTGATACCGCAGGACAAGGAAAATATCATAAGAGAAATAAATATAATGAGTGAAAGAGGAAAGATCAAAAAGATCTTTCATACCTTTTGCTAGATGATTTTGAAAGCTTTATTTCCATATCATTTGAACTAGCTTCCTTTGAAGTCGACTTATGACGACGATTCTGTATAGAATTGCATTAAGAGTAAGTTATATTTGGCATCACAACATCGGACCAAAAACTTTTTCTAGCAGACACATAAATGGTCCTTTCCACAGTGAATAATAGCAATCATCTACATGGAAAATGACCAATAAAGCCACACATTTGGACTAACTGCAAGAAAGGCCATAAACTGTTTCCTTTTTCATTGAACTAGCTCAATCCTGGAAAATGAACAAAGCAGTTTATAATGATCCATAAACCTTTCACATAATCTAAATCCTGGAATGTTGATGTAAGTACCCATTATCTGCAAATCAAATGTGAGCATCAGAAAGTAGATGTAAGTAACAATCATCTTTTGTATCACATTGAGAGAAATGGCACTAGTAAAAGTTCAAATCATAATTGAAACTATAGCAATCTCAATAAAAACATTAAGGAAGAAACCACGACATCAAAAACAACACCAGATACAATCTAGATTTTAAACTAGATGAAGTATTCTTCATCCATTAGCATTTTATGGACGGTTAATCAAGAAGCCAACATATTTCAAATATGACATGAATGCATTAAATGTGTCCACTTAGAAAGTACGACTTCTAACACGGATACAAAATTTAAGATGTAAAGATCACCTACCAGCTTTTCTTTATTTTTGACATTAAGTATTAAAGTTAAAACTGTTGGCTAAAATAAATTTGCAAGCACATTCAGATCATGCTTGCCAAAATCTAGAGTAAAGGCATGCAGACACAGTATCATAGTAGAAACCTTCAACATGAGGTAAAAACACCAGATAGTGGAAAGTTCCATGTGACAATCGAGAAAAGCCAGATATATGAAATGTGATCTTTTTTCTGGAACAGATCAGCCACATCTGGACCGTACAAAATTTCTTAAAAATTGCAATTAGTCGTCCTTGTCTCTAAGAAACAAAATCAACTGCCTCTGTATGTTTCCAAAATTATTAATCCAACAGTTGATGCCCATCAGCTAATGCCCATCTAATAATAAAGCATTAAACAAAATAGCTGATTACTTTGCTAGCAATATTAATGTAAAAAACAAGTGGAAAAGGGAAAAGAGCCAAAAGAAAACAAGCATCATAGCAATTTTAACAAGTGAGGAACTAACCATACTAATCAGTTTGTGATAAGGTTCACCAGATCCTACAGATGATGAATTTCTCAAGGAGGAACTTGTTGTCATAATAAGTGTGTCATAAGCCACTTTCCTAGCTTCATTGTTCGCCTACATTTTATTGTATCATCAATACAATAATCAATGTCAACCACGTTAAATTAAACAATTATATCCTAGTCGAATAGATTATTTTAACAGCTACATCAATAGATTAAGAAAACAAATATTGACAAAAACATTACAGGATCTATAAGAAGAGAACTAAATGTTTTTATATAAAATTACAACATGAGGGAATTTTGAAAATCAATTTAGGCATAGCATCAAACATACTTGAGTTTGAAAGAAATAGACCAATTAAAGGGAGATATAAAATATTCCAACTGTAAAGCAATTTACAATTTCTAATTGGATCCTACGGCACAACATTTCTTCAAAAAGTTTAATAGCTTCATTAAACAAATCATGTTGTGTGTACCTTACAATCATAGCTGTCTATGAAACAACATCTTCCTCAGTAAGTCTTCTAAGAATTCCTTGAGCAATGTTTAGTTTTCCATGCTTAGCATATATATCTATAAGCACACTACAGATGTAAACGTTAAAATGAAAGCCAGTTTTTATTATCTGGGAATGGATTTGTTCCCCTAGGTCAAGAGCTCCCAATGATGTACAAGTCCTCACAATGCTTGGGTAGGTGAACTCATTCGGTATCAAGCCCTCAATCTGCATTTATCTAAATATCTGAAATGATTCACTTAAATTATCCAATTGCCTATAAGCCACAAGCATCACATTCTATAAAACCACATTTTCTGTTTGTGTATTGTGAAAACATTTATGGGCAGTCTTTATATCAGAGCATTTCATATAAAGATCAAGCAGAGCACCTTCAACACATTCCTACTTTTATCATATATGAATGCAGTTGTTCTCCCATAGAAAGAGACTTAATAGATGCACAAACACTCAAGAGACTTGCAACAGTAACACAATATGGCATAATCACTTAATACACTTGAAAATACAAAGGGAGTAGGGAATATTCCTGATATTTGCATTTCACAGAATAGGCGAATAGGTTCTTCTCCATTGCCATTTTGAGAATAAATGGAGATCATAGCCAGCCAAGAAACACTATCTTTCATACATAACTCATCAAAAACCTTTCTAGCAGAATGTATAAACCCCCTTTCAGCATACAAAGCAATCAAACGGTTATATGAAATAGGACTAGTTTCAAACCTATGAGAGATAATGCTAGCATGAATCTTCTTAACATACCGAAAAGCAACATTACCACTTCCATAAGCCCTTAAAACACTAGCAAATGTAACTTCACTTGGATTCACACTTTCCCCTAGCATTTACAAAAAGAGACCAAATACTATGTTGCTCATTTTCTTTACAGCAAAACCATATAATACCTTATTATATGTCATCAAACTTCTACTAGGCATATCATCAAAAACCTTAACTACACTATCCAAATCACATATTGCAAAATAAAATTCAATAAGCTTATCTCATATTAATCACATAATATTTGAACTTAGATATGCTTGTCTTCAACTTTAAAATTTTTGCACTGAATTCAGTTAAAAAGTTGCTTATGATCAGTCTTAAAAAACATGTATAGTAATGAATTTAGCAATTAATTGAACTGTAAGCTTCATTTAGTCAACTAATTAAACTGTAGCTAAGCTCAGAAAATTCATTCAAGTCCAGTAAATAGATGAAGGAAAGCAACAAAATCAGAGCTTAACATGCAAGCTTACTAATCAACATCCTAAACATGAAGGCATCACATCCCAACATCTATAATTACAAGATTCCTACAAAGTTCAATATCCAAAGCATCCATTCAACTACAAGAACATACCAATTGCACCTCAAATATCCAAAGCATCCATTCAACTACAAGAACATACCAATTGCACCTCAACAGTTTATAATTAAAAGATTCCTACAAAGTTCAATATCCAAAGCATCCATTCAACTACAAGTACATACCAATAGCACCTCAATAGTTTACTAGGATGAAATCTTAAAGACAGAAGTAATAAGAGCAATTGTAACAGCAATAAGAGCAGTGCCCTTAGAATTGATCATTTCACGAGAATTATAACAGCAATAAGAGCAAAAGCAACAAAATCAGAGATCATACATAAAAAATGAAAAGAAAAGGGAAGAAGAGAGAAATAGATCTTACAATCATATTTGTTTCAAAATTGCAGGAACTCCTTTTCGAAATTATAATTTGATTTACAAAATTGAACAACGTTGCAGGAAATGGCTTGGTGCTGTGAATGGAGCAGGCAGTGGTTGTGAATTGGTTGATGTAGACAAATTATTAAGGGTAGAGGGAGGAAAATATTTATGAACCATTCCAACAGCTCCAAATTGGAGTTGTTCGGTTTCAGCATTTCTACCTCCTTCCAGACGCTCACAAATGCTCTCAGTAGGTGAAACGAAAGCGTTGTTTATTTTTTTCCCAAAACGCTGGACAAAACGCCCATCCAAATGGGGCCTAAAATTGTAGAAGGATGCTACATTCAACACTTTTTTTATAATTCAAGATTTTTCTACATTGAGCGATCGATTTCTATATCTCATCAGCTCAAATTCGATGGTTAGTTTCTTACACCAAAACTCTAATTTCTTTTCATTTTTTCTACAAATTTTGCTAATTTTTCTCTTTTCTTTTTGGTTATAAAGTTTAAATCTTTAAGATGAATTGACACTTAGTTGTATTTATAAATCTTTCTTGAAAATTGTATTTACCCTTTTTGAGAATTGTTTATTTTTTGGGTGGTTTATTGAATGGATGAATAGCAGTGGAAAATATTGAAAATTGACAGTACTTTGGTTTTAAACTTGTTACTATCCAATTTTGTTGAAAGAATGTTGTCACATTTAAAAAATTGAAGATCATGGTATTTTTGGTTGTGTTTTTCGTGCCTTTGTATTCTATAATCTTTGCTCTAAAAAATTATTTGCAATGTGCTTGTAAGTCCTGCACGGCATGAAAGTGCTTAGTTTTGTACTTTGGCGAGCCATTCTTAGATGGAAAAATATTATTTAGCAGTAACTATAATATCTCCACTCTTTACACTAACTTCGCCCTCAATAGTTGAACTTACATTATCACTTTGCAATCGCTCCCTGACATATAAGGCTTGTTAAAACAATGTTGCTTCGCCTGCGACTGATCTACAACTTATTTGCTCCTGAATACAATAAATCCACTATCTTCAACATTCGCATAACGTAATCGATTCCTATTGAGTGAAATAATGCAAGCAGTGGATGCTCATTTCACTTCGGTGTTTCTAAATGCTTCTTCAAGTACCCTTTTCGGATCAACATCTTCAACTTCAAGTTCTTGATTCGGAGAAACAACAGAATTCACCATGAGTTCTTTAGCAAATTCACTAAGATCAAAAACCTTATTCGGATAAACCACCAACACTATCAGCAACACAAATACAAATAAAGTGTGCATCATCACCTTGAGGATTTTTCTCATTATCTTTAGTGTCAGCCTTGAACAATCTTCAACAACAACTTTCTCCATCTTATCACCCATCTTATTCTTAAGAGTGAAGTATTTGAGAATTCAAGGAAGAAATTTAAGAATCAAGAATTCCCTTTTTAGATGGAATTTGAATTACAATAAATATTAATATGAACTCCAACCCAAATTAGGAAAAAAAATCCGATTTTGGCTCATTTATTTTATTAAAAAAATAAAGATTAGCTTTAATAATTAAACAAAAAAAATTCTTATAAATTATGCTGCCAATTGTAAAACTAAAATAAAATAATTGAAAAAAAAGATATTTGTATTTTGTGACAATGGGCCCAATGGCAGTTAAAATGTGAGCCGCTTGAGGGCCAATTGGATACTTCTTCTCCGCGTTACAGCTTAAAACTGTAGAAGGACGCTACATTCAACACTTTTTTTATAATTCAGATTTTTCAACTTTGTGCGATCGATTTTTATATCTCATCAGCTCAAAGTCGATGGTTACATTTCTACACCAAAACCTTATTTCTTTTTGTTTTTTCTACAATTTGTGCCAATTTTTTCCTTTTCTTTTGGGTTATAAAGTTTGAATCTTCAAGATGAATTGGCACTCAGTTATGTTTATAAATTTTTCTTGAAAATTGTATTTACCCTTTTTGTGAATTGTTTGTTTTTTGAGTAGTTTATTAAATGGATGAATAGAATTGGAAAATATTGAAAATTGATAGTGCTTTAGTTTTAAACTTGTTACTATCCAATTTTATTGGAAAAAAGTTATCAACTTTAAAAAATTGAAGATCATGGTGTTTTTAGTTGTGTTTTTCTTGCCTTTGAACTCTATAATCTTTGCTCTAAAAAACTATTTGCTATGTGTTTGTAAGTCTTACATGACATGAAAGTGCTCAGTTTTGTAGTTTGGTGGGCCGTTCTTAGATAAAAAAATATTATTTAGCAGTAACTATAATATCTCCACTCTTTACACTAACTTCACCCTCAAAAGTTGAACTTACATTATCACTTTGCAATCGTTCCCTAATATATAAGGCTTGTTAAAATAATGTTGCTTCACTTGTGACTGATCTATAACTTATTTGATTCTGAATACAATAAATCCATTATCTCTAACATTCGCATAATGCAATCGATTCCCATTGAGTGAAATAATGGAAGTAGTGGACGCTCATTTCGCTTGGGTGTTTTTGAATGCTTCTTCAAGTACCCTTTTCGGATCAACATCTCCACATTCAAGTTCTTGATTCAGAGCAATAATAGAATTCACTATGAGTTTTCTAGCAAATTCACCAGGATCAAAAACCTTATTTAGACAAATCACCAACACTATCAACAACACCAAAACAAATAAAGTCTGCATCTTCACCTTGAGGATTTTTCTCATTATCTTTAGTGTCAGCCTTGAACAACCTTCAACAATAACTTTCTCCATCTTATCACCCATCTTATTCTTAAGAGTGAAGTATTTGAGAATTCAAGGAAGAAATTTAAGAATCAAGAATTCCCTTTTTTAGATGGAATTTGAATTACAATAAAAATCAATCTGAACTCTAACCAAAATTAGGAAAAAAAAAATCCAATTTTGGCTCGTTTATTTTATTAAAAAATAAATATTAGCTTTAATAATTAAACAAAAAAATTCCTAGAAATTATGCTGCTGATTGTAAAACTAAAATAAAATAATTAAAAAAATAGATATTTATATTTTGTGACAATGGGCCCAATGGCAGTTGACATATGAACCTCTTGAGGCCCAATTGGATCCTTCTTCTCTGCATTACAACTTAAAACTGTAGAAAGATGCTACATTCAACACTTTTTTTTTATATAATTCAAGATTTTTCTCCATTGTGCGATCGATTTCTATATCTCATCAGCTCAAATTCGATTTATAGTTTTTTACACCAAAACCCTAATTTCTTTTCATTTTTTCTACAATTTTTGCTAATTTTCCCTTTTCTTTTGGGTTATAAAGTTTGAATATTTAAGATGAATTGGCACTCAGTTGTGTTTATAAATCTTTCTTGAAAATTATGTTTACTCTTTTTGTGAATTGTTTATTTTTTGGGTGGTTTATTGGTTGGATGAATAGAAGTGGAAAACATTAGAAATTGATAGTACTTTAGTTTTAAACTTACTACTATCCAATTTTGTTGGAAGAAAGTTGTCACCTTTAAAAAATTGAAGATCATGGTGTTTTTGGTTGTGTTTTTCTTGCCTTTGAACTCTATAATCTTTGCTCTAAAAAACTATTTGCTATGTGCTTGTAAGTCCTACATGACATGAAAGTGCTCAGTTTTGTAGTTTGGTGGGCCATTCTTAGATGGAAAAATATTATTTAGCAGTAACTATAACATCTCCACTCTTTACACTAACTTCACCCTCAAAAGTTGAACTTACATTATCATTTTGCAATCGTTCCCTAATATATAAGGCTTGTTAAAATAATACTGCTTCACCTACGACTGATTTAGAACTTATTTGCTCTTGAATACAATAAATCCACTATCTCCAACATTCGCATAATGCAATCGATTCCCATTGAGTGAAATAATGCAAGTTGTGGATGCTCATTTTTCTTTGGTATTTCTGAATACTTCTTTAAGTACCTTTTTCGGATCAACATCTCCACCTTCAAGTTCTTGAGTCAGACCAACAATAGAATTCATCATGAGTTCTTTGGCAAATTCACCAGGATCAAAAACCTTATTCGGATAAACCACCAACACTATCAGCAACACCAAAACAAATAAAGTTTGCATCTTCTCCTTGAGAATTTTTCTCATTATCTTTAGTGTTAGCCTTGAACAACCTTCAACAACAACTTTCTCCATCTTATTACCCATCTTATTCTTAAGAGTGAAGTATTTGAGAATTCAAGGAAGAAATTTAAGAATCAAGAATTCCCTTTTTTAAATGGAATTTGAATTACAATAAAAATAAATTTGAACTCCAACCAAAATTAGGAAAAAAAATTTGATTTTGGCTCATTTATTTTATTAAAAAATAAAGATTAGCTTTAATAATTAAACAAAAAAAATTCTTATAAATTATGTTGCCAATTGTAAGACAAAAATAAAATAATTAAAAAAAAGATATTTGTATTTTATGACAATGGGCCCAATGACAGTTGAAATGTGAGCCTATTGAGACCTATTTGGATCCTTCTTCTCTGTGTTACAACTTAAAACTGTAGAAGGACGCTACATTCAACGTCTTATTTTTTATATAATTCAAGATTTTTCTCCATTGTGTGATCGATTTCTATATCTCATCAGTTTAAATTCGATGGTTAGTTTTTTACACCAAAACCCTAATTTTTTTTCATTTTTTCTACAATTTTTACTAATTTTTCCCTTTTCTTTTGGGTTATAAAGTTTGAATCTTTAAAATGAATTAGCACTTAGCTGTGTCGATAAATCTTTCTTGTAAATTGTGTTTCCCCTTTTTGTGAATTGTTTGTTTGTTGGGTGGTTTATTGAATGGATGAATAGAAGTGGAAAACATTGAAAATTGATAGTACTTTAGTTTTAAACTTGTTACTATCCAATTTTGTTAGAAGAAAGTTGTCCCCTTTAAAAAATTGAAGATCATGGTATTTTGGGTTGTGTTTTTCATGCCTTTGTACTCTATAATCTTTGCTCTAAAAAACTATTCGCTATGTGCTTGTAAGTCCTGCATGACATGAAAGTGCTAAGTTTTGTAGTTTGGTGGGCCGTTCTTAGATGGAAAAATGTTATTTAGTAGTAACTATAATATCTCCACTCTTTACACTAACTTCACCCTCAAAAGTTGAACTTACTTTATCACTTTGTAATCGTTCCCTAACATACAAGGCTTGTTAAAATAATGCTACTTCGCTTGTGACTAATCTATAACTTATTTGCTCCCGAATACAATAAATCCACTATCTCCAACATTCACATAATGCAATCGATTCCCATTGAGTGAAATAATGCAAGCAGTGGATGCTTATTTCACTTTGGTGATTCTGAATGCTTCTTCAAGTACCCTTTTCGGATTAACATCTCCACCTTCAAGTTCTTGATTCAGAGTAATAATAGAATTCTCCATGAGTTCTCTAGCAAATTCACCAGGATCAAAAACTTTGTTCGGACAAACCACCAACACTATCAGCAACACCAAAACAAATAAAGTCTACATCTTCACCTTGAGGATTTTTCTCATTATCTTTAGTGTCAGCCTTGTACGACCTTCAACAACAACTTTCTCCATCTTATCACCCATCTTATTCTTAAGAGTGAAGTATTTGAGAATTCAAGGAAGAAATTTAAGAATAAAAAATTCCCTTTTTAGATGGAATTTGAATTACAATAAAAATTAATCTGAACTCCAACCAAAATTAGGAAAAAAAATTCGATTTTAACTCGTTTATTTTATTAAAAACTAAATATTAGCTTTAATAATTAAACAAAAAAAATTCTTATAAATTATGCTGCCAACTGTAAAACTAAAATAAAATAATTAAAAAAAAGATATTTGTATTTAGGGGTGTGCAAACCCGACCCGGTCCGAATAACCCGACTGAAACCGAACCGAAATTTTTGGTTCGGTTTCTATTTTCTTTCATTCATAAGTTTTCAGGTTAACCCGACCCGAACCAAAAATTGAACTAATGCATATTTATATATAATTACTGCCGAAATATCTCAATTACCGAGTGTGGTGGAATGGCAAAGGTGTCGGTTTACTTGTTCCAGGTCATGAGTTCGAACCTGGGAATTGCAATACATTTTTTTCAATTAAAATCCTTTCAAAAAAGTGGCACAAATGACGTCCGCCGGGTTTGAACTCAGGTCTTTGACACTTGAGAAGTTGCTTTACCACCAGATCATCCACTAATAGTTGTTATTTCCTTCATTTCTTTTATTTATTTCGATTTTTGGGTAACCCAAAACCCGAACCAAGACCCAAACCAAAAATCTCAGTTTCGGTTCGGTTTAAAGTTCATAAAAATTTTCGGGTTCAAACCCGACCCGACCCGCCCGATGCACAGCCCTATTTGTATTTTCTGACAATGGGCCCAATGGCAGTTAAAATGTGAGCCTATTGTGGCCCAATTAGATCATTCTTCCCCGCTTTACAGCTTAAAACTGTAGAAGGATGGTACATTCAACACTTTTTTTTTTATAATTCTAGATTTTTCTCCATTGTGCGATCGATTTCTATATCTCATCAGCTCAAATTCGATGGTTATTTTTTACACCAAAACCTTAATTTCTTTTCATTTTTTCTACAATTTTTGCTAATTTTTCCCTTTTCTTTTTGGTCATAAAATTTGAATCTTTAAGATGAATTGGCATTCAGTTGTATTTATAAATCTTTCTTAAAAATTATGTTTACCCTTTTTGTGAATTGTTTCTTTTTTGGGTGGTTTATTGAATGGATGAATAGTGGTGGAAAACATTAAAAATTGATAGTACTTTGGTTTTAAACTTGTTACTATCTAATTTTGTTGAAAGAAAGTTGTCACCTTTAAAAAATTGAAGATCGTGGTGGTTTTGGTTGTGTTTTTCTTCCTCTTGTACTCTATAATCTTTGCTCTAAAAAACTATTTGCTATGTGCTTGTAAGTCCTGGATGGCATGAAAGTGTTCAGTTTTGTAGTTTGGTGGGCCGATCTTAGATGAAAAAAATTTATTTAGTAGTAACTATAATATCTCCACTCTTTACACTAACTTCACCCTCAAAAGTTGAACTTACATTATCACTTTGCAATCGTTCCCTAACATATAAGGCTTGTTAAAATAATACTGCTTCGCCTGCGACTGATCTATAACTTATTTGCTCCTGAATACAATAAATCCACCATCTCAAACATTTGCATAACGTAATCGATTCCCATTGACTGAAATAATGCAAGCAGTGGATGCTCATTTCACTTTCGTATTTCTGAATGCTTCTTCAAGTACCCTTTCCAGATCAACATCTCCACCTTCAAGTTCTAGATTCAGAGCAACAATAGAATTCACCATGAGTTCTTTGGCAAATTTACCATGATAAAAAAATCTTATTCGAACAAACCACCAATGCTATCAGCAACACCAATACAAATAAAGTGTGCATCTTCACCTTGAGGATTTTTCTCATTATCTTTAGTGTTAGCCTTGAACAACCTTCAATAATAACTTTCTCCATCTTATCACCCATCTTATTCTTAAGGGTGAAGTATTTGAAAATTCAAGGAAGAAATTTAAGAATAAAAAATTCCCATTTTTAGATGGAACTTGAATTACAATAAAAATCAATACGAACTCCAACCCAAATTAGAAAAAAAAAATCTGATTTTGGCTCGTTTATTTTATTAAAAAATAAATATTAGCTTTAATAATTAAACAAAAAATTCTTATAAATTATACTAGCAATTGTAAAACTAAAATAAAATAATTAAAAAAAGATATTTGTATTTTATGAGAATGGGCCCAATGGCAGTTAAAATGTGAGCCTCTTGAGGCCTAATTGGATCATTCTTCTTCGCGTTAGAGCTTAAAACTATAGAAGGATGTGACATTCAACACTTTTTTTTTATAATTCAAGATTTTTCTCCATTGTGCAATTGATTTCTATATCTCATCAGCTCAAATTGGATGGTTAGTTTTTTACACTAAAACCCTAATTTCTTTTCATTTTTTCTATAATTTTTGCTAGTTTTTTCCTTTTTTTTAGGTCATAAAGTTTGAATCTTTATGATGAATTAGCACTGAGTTGTATTTACAAATCTTTCGTGAAAATTGTGTTTACCCTTTTTGTGAATTGTTTCTTTTTTGGGTGGTTTATTGAATGGATGAAAAGCAGTGAAAAATATTGAAAATTGATAGTACTTTGGTTTTAAACTTGTTACTATCCAATTTTGTTGAAAGAAACCTGTCACCTTTAAAAAATTGAATATCATGGAGTTTTTGGTTGTCTTTTTCTTACCTTTGTACTCTATAATCTTTGCTCTAAAAAACTATTTGTAATGTGCTTGTAAGTCCTATATGGCATGAAAGTGCTCAGTTTTATAGTTTGGTGAGCCATTCTTAAATGGAAAAATATTATTTAGCAGTAAATATTATATCTCCACTCTTTCACTAACTTCACCCTCAATAGTTGAACTTACAATATCACTTTACAATCGTTTCCTAACATATAAAGCTTGTTAAAACAATACCGCTTCGCCTGCGACTGATCTACAACTTATTTGCTCTTGAATACAATATATCCACTATCTCCAACATTCGCATAACGCAATCGATTCCCATTGAGTGAAATAATGCAAGTAGTGGATGCTCATTACGCTTAGGTGTTTATGAATGCTTCTTCAAGTACCTTTTTCGGATCAACATCTCCACCTTCAAGTTCTTGATTCAAAGCAGCAATAGAATTCACTATGAGTTCTCTGGCAAATTCACCAAGATCAAAAATCTTGTTCGGACAAACCACCAACACTATCAGAAACACCGATAAAAATAAAGTATGCATATTCACCTTGGGAATTTTTCTCATTATCTTTAGTGTCATCCTTGAACAACCTTCAACAAAAACTTTCTCCATCTTATTCTTAAGAGTGAAGTATTTGAGAATTCAAGGAAGAAATTTAAGAACCAAAAATTGCCTTTTTTAGATGGAATTTGAATTACAATAAAAATCAATAAGAACTCTAACCAAAATTAGGAAAAAAAAAAATCCAATTTTGGCTCATTTATTTTATTAAAAAATAAAGATTAGCTTTAATAATTAAACAAAACAAACTCTTATAAATTATACTGCCAATCGTAAAACTAAAATAAAATAATTAAAAAAAATATTTGTATTTTATGACTATAGGCCCAATGGCAATTGAAATGTGAGCCTCTTGAGGCCCAATTGGATCACTCTTCTCCACGTTATAGCTTAAAACTGTAGAAGGACGCTACAGTCAACCCTTTTTTTTATAATTCAAGATTTTTCTCCATTGTGCGATTGATTTTTATATCACATCAGATTAAATTCAATGGTTAGTGTTTTTCACCAAAACCCTAATTTCTTTTCATTGTTTCTACAATTTTTGCTAATTTTTCCCTTTTCTTCTGGGTCATATGTTAGATCCCTGCATACTCACAAATACAATTCAATTAATTTAATTAATTAATTAAACTCTTTAATTAATAATCAAATTAATATAAATCTTCCAAGGCACAACTTTTGTGTGTGTGACTTACTAGGTTCAAGTCTAAATGGCAATGGAAAATAATATTAACTCTTAATATTATGGAAACACCTTTCCATTCTAAATGTGAAATCCCAATCTTTCACATTTAGTTCCCA
>CATIWO010130475.1:0-13995 GCA_949673435.1 Macaranga tanarius | reverse complement strand
AAAAAAATTTATGCACTACCTTTTAAAATAAGTATTATAGTTAATTATTAGATAAATAAAAAATTTTAGTTAATTTAATTTTAATTCTTTTCTTATTCAACTTTAATCTAACAAAATTTTTAAAAATAAGAAATCTAATAGGGTTAATGAGTCTATCTACCACCAACTTTAGTCCATTTTGCCAATATATTCTTACCTTTTTTTTTGTGGCAATTTGATATACCAACTTTACATTTTATGGCAATTCTATCCTCAGTCAAAATTACATGTGTCCATGCTGAGGTGTCATGCTGACATGTCAACTAATAGCATGACACCTCAGCATGGACACATGTAATTTTGACTGAGGATAGAATTGCCATAAAACGTAAAGTTGGTATATCAAATTGCCACAAAAAAAAAGATGAGGATATATTAGCAAAATGGACTAAAGTTGGTGGTAGATAGACCTATTAACCCGTAGCATTATTATCTTGTATGACTTGAAGTAGATGAAATAAATTTTCATTGATATATCCTTTTGCTTTGCAATTATCACTATTTTGTAATTTTAAATACTTGTCCACATAAACATTCAAATTTTTGCAGGTACCTAATTCATCACCAACAGCTGCTTCTGCAAGCTCTGATATGTATGGAGCAGCAGTATTGGATGCATGTGAGCAGATAAATGCACGAATGGAGCCGATTGCTTCAAAACATAATATCAGCTCATTTGCTGAGGTAGCCTTATCCTCATGGTTTCTGCTTAAAATTTCCTGCATGTTTCTTCTTAATGAAAATGTTTGGTTTCACACACTCCTTTCTGTTCATGATCATTACCTAATCTTCTAATTATAATTCAACTGTCAGAAGGCCTTAGCATGTCCATATGCTAGATCCTGATGATTAGGGGAAACTTTACATTTTCAAGTTGGACAAGACGTCCCCTGTGAAGGATGCTGTAATGAAAAATCGACTATGAAAGAAAAATGGATTTTGAATGGTTATTAACTATGTTTTGGGACTCTGATCATATACCAATTTGTACATGGAAAATTTTGGAAGTAATTCGGATCATGAATATAGCATATTTCGTACCTTGGATAGATTAATAGCTCTTTTCATTAAGTTACTTGTCCTTATTCCAGGTAAGGTATTTGGTTATCATGAACTAAATATGATTGTGAATTCATTGTGTTTTAAATCTGGTTTGCAGCTGGCTTGTGCATGCCACATGCAGCGAGTAGACCTTTCTGCTCATGGATTTCACATCACACCTGAGATTGGTTTTGACTGGAAAACTGGTAAAGGAAACCCATTTAGGTACTTCACCTATGGAGCTGCATTTGCGGAGGTTGAAATTGACACGTTGACAGGAGATTTCCACACAAGGGCAGCAGATATCATCCTAGACCTTGGATATTCCCTTAATCCAGCCATTGATGTTGGGCAGGTGCTGTCTCTTTCTTGGACTTTGTTTCAGGCCATCCATCATTTTAGAATTTGTTGAAGTTACAAATGATATTATCTGCTGTACTAATGCTTTCCAAAACATTGCATACTTTATTCATCTCCTATACAGTTTTTTATCTGAGAAATCATGGAGAAGTTTGCATATGATATTTTTCTGTATGATCCCTCCATCACAGATTGAAGGGGCATTTATGCAAGGTCTGGGGTGGGCAGCCTTGGAAGAACTAAAATGGGGAGATTCAGCTCATAAGTGGATACGACCTGGATGCTTGTATACATGTGGGCCTGGAAGTTACAAGATTCCTTCCTTAAATGATGTTCCCTTTAAATTCAGTGTTTCCCTTCTTAAGGTATGATTCAGAATCTTTCAAGCCTAGGAGGTTGAGAATATCTCCCCAATTCTGCCATATATATTTAGAGATTTTGAGCACAAACTAGAAATGCAAATTAGAAGTCAGGCTTCTATTTAAATTGCAACTTCGTATGCCTGTGCAATGAAAACTCCGTATTTCTACATTAAGAATTAAATATTGTAGAAAAATGTGTTAATTCTTGCCCTGTTGGATGAGCTCCTTGAATTTGATTTTCTTTGTTTATGCTAAAACTAATCTTGTCATGTATTTTAGGGAGTTAAAATATGGTTTGACAGTTGAGTTGACTTTGGTGCTTGGTTTGTTGGTAATTGACAGGGACATCCGAATGTAAAGGCGGTCCATTCATCCAAAGCTGTCGGTGAGCCTCCATTTTTCCTTGCTTCAGCCGTCTTCTTTGCCATCAAAGATGCTATTATAGCCGCGAGAGCGGAAGTCGATCATCATGAGTGGTTTCCTCTTGATAATCCAGCAACACCTGAACGGATACGGATGGCTTGTTTGGATGAATTCACAGCACGATATACCAAACCTGATTTCCGCCCTAAACTTAGTGTTTGATGTGCTAGCACTGTTCCATTGCTCTCCATGGCATACTACAATCATATGCCATTTTGTATAATGCATATTGTACATTAATTGACTTCAGTCATAGAAAATGCTTGAAGCATTCTTAATATAATATCTAGAAGCCTTGCAAAGCAGGACCCATTCAGGGTTTTACCCCACCTAACCATATGGTAGAATTTCTGCTGCTCTACCGTCATGATAATGATTGCTTAACATAAAATTTTTATATTGTAAATGAGGAACTATATTGTTAAGCTACTAATCTGATAGCGATGCTAATTTTATTAAATATTGAATATTGAACATCAGATAAGCAATTTTACTTGTCCTCCACTTTAATCTATGGAGACCAAGTCTTGTTCTATAAAAGTTAGATACCAATTATGGGTAAATAGTCTCTTTTAATTCATCAAATTAGCAATATTATAAGTTCCACAGTTCACAATGAAATGATAAAATTAAATTAATGATAGCAACTAGAAGTAAAACAATTTTGCAACGCGGAAATGTGCTGGCAGAAATAGTTTTGAGTATATATATATATATATATATATATACTATAACAATATGATGAATAATGTTCTGTTTATTATTTCTTTGACAGACTCTTACCTAATATCACATTATTATTTTTTCTTGGCTTAATACATACATAGCTCCTTGTACTTGCCAGTTTTTTTTACTTTGACACCTCAACTTACGATTTTGCCATTTCAATACCTGAACTTGCCGTTTTTTGCCTAAAATACACTAATCTAATTATATAATACATCTATCACTCCTGTACTTGCCACTTTTTGTCAGTTTGACACCTCTACTTGCAGATTTTGATCAGTTAAACACCTCTACGTGTCACATGCTGATTCGCTAATGTGATAACATGGGTTTAAAAATTATATTTTAGACAAGTTCAGGTGTTGAAATGACAAAAGCGTAAGTTGATGTGTTAAAGTAAAAAAAGTTGGCAACTTCAGGGGGCTGTGTATGCATTATGCCTTTTTTCTTACTTTATATATTGTAACAGTTATGACCTTCACAAATCCCTTCTAAAATTTTTTGCATTTGTATATGTATTTGTTGATTAATGAAAATCTGAAAATTAAATACAACTTGGTCAATTCCTTTAACCGACAAGAAAATGCATTATTTATTAGAAACTACTTACCTATATTTGATTATTAAATAAATATCATATAATTATTCGTATTAAATAACTACAATATATTTCTATACGAATTGTATTTTTTTATTACTAAAATATAAATTACTCAAAAGTATATCTGTACTACTTGTTCAACTTAAAGTACAAGAGATATATTTATTCAATGAACACAATCTTTTATCGGTAATTGCACAGGAGTTGAATTAATCCACCATTATTATCTCAGTTGTTAACCTTGAACTATAGCTATTGGAAGCTTCCATGCATTTTCTAATGACATCAAATTAGGGCTATGTAATTTCAGGCTTCATAATGGTGGTGATTAATTTTAACAAAGTTGACCAAAAAAAATTATATTTCTAATTAACTGATTAGAGACAATGATATTTCAACAAATAATAGAATATTTGATATATATATATATAATATCCCGGCTATCTTCTCTCATTCTAAGCGACAAATTATTGCAAGTTTTGGAACAATTCTCAAATCAACCTGCCCCAATACACTTTTTTTTTTCACATCATATTCATGTGTGAGTTTACTATTATATGAATGGTTAGAGCATCATTAAGCTTGACTGTTTCAAGGAAAATGAACATTTAAATGGGAGTTACGTATGAGCTAGATGAAGCCTTCCAAACAATTTTATTGTTTTTAAAATAAAATGTGGAAGAAGATTGAATAATTATAATATAACTTGTTGTAAGTTGCAAAAGATAAAACAAATAATCAATTATTCAAAGAATCAAGAAGATCACTATATAAAGTGATAGAGTTTATAGTTTCAATATCAACAACAACAAACTGAGTTTTGGGTCAATAGCAATTCGAAGAATATTGTGGAACTAAGATATCAACCAAAATGGCCAATGTTTGGCCACGCTTAGCATATGCCTTGGCATTATGCTTGATCACCAACATGGTGGCTGCTGATTATGAGCCTTCTTATGCATCGCCACCACCACCACCTCCATATTATTACAGTTCTCCTCCACCATATTACTATAAATCCCCGCCACCTCCTTCACCTTCGCCCCCTCCTCCCTACTACTACAAGTCTCCACCACCTCCTTCACCTTCGCCTCCTCCTCCCTACTACTACAAGTCTCCACCACCTCCATCTCCTTCGCCACCACCTCCTTACTACTACAAGTCACCCCCACCGCCATCGCCATCCCCTCCACCTCCATACTACTACCAATCTCCACCACCACCATCTCCATCACCTCCACCTCCTTACTACTACAAGTCCCCGCCTCCCCCATCTCCTTCACCTCCACCTCCTTACTACTATAAGTCACCACCACCACCGTCACCATCCCCTCCGCCTCCATACTATTACAAGTCTCCACCACCTCCTCCAGTGTATTACTACAACTCTCCTCCACCTCCTTATTACTACAGCTCCCCACCACCACCTCCAGTGTATTACTATAACTCTCCTCCACCACCTCCCATTTATAAAAAATAATTTACCGTGCCATCGTATGGTATTGTGAAGGCTGTTGTTTTTCATTTTTATAGATTATTAAATAAAGAAGAGAATAAAGCCTCCAAGACTTCGATGATTTCTTGGAGTGTTCTGTTTCCTTTGATTTTATCTCATACAGCACACAAGAAGTAGCATGGACGAGACGTTCATAGATACATTCTTCTTCTCATTTTGATTCGATGTTTTAATGTATATTATTTGTCTTTGTTTAGATTGTATTGTTGGATCCTACCAGAGATTGCAAATAAAAAGAAATAATTATTGTTGCTAATTATTATTTACAAGGGAATGTTGATTTCTTTTTGGAGATAACTCTCAGCTTGGCCATGAGGCACGATTCCATGCATGCATATACTCTCCATCTACTTCATCACGAAATTGGAAGAGAGTTCATCTAATTAATATAATTAATTTCATTGAATCAAATACGTAATTTACTACGGATCCCAATCGCATGCATGGATACAAAGGGAAAATGTTAGCGTAGATTCTGATGACGAAGACTAAAAGTGCACTAATATATAACGGTATGGTATTTTAATTAGCTCTTTCGTTTTTGGGAATTTGGTTGGTATCTCATTGTTGCAAGGGTCCCATTAATCTTATCGATTCAGATGGATCTTATAAAGGGATAAAACTGATCTCCAAACTCAGTACCTCTCTAGGTGCATGTTTTACGTTTACCTATTGAAAATTCTACAACCATCTTCAATGGTGTCAAAAATTCTATGATCAGGTATAACATACTCCAAGTAAGTAATATTCTAGATACATGTATAATTTATTTAGAGACATTTTTTTTTCTTGGTTCTCCCTTCCTCAATATAAAATCAAGCGACAATTACCAACCCTAGCCAAATTCTGCTTGTAGAAGCAGGCTCAGTGGCCGAATCAGCCTCTCCATCGTAGGGGTTGGGGCTGGATGAAATAAATTCTTTTTAGGAGGGCTAAAGTAAGGAAAAACAAACTTTTAAGGACTAATATAGATATTTTAACAATAGTTAAATTAAATGCACTGAAAAATCTACTTGCTCTAATTCCAACTCTCCAAGTTTAGCAGCTATTTGAACTGTAGAATGACTCAAGTTTAGTAATTAATATATGATGAATTATCTAACAAATTGTCTCCTAATTTTATATATAGTATGGATTACATTAACTTCCTCATTAGAAATTAGGCACGGAAATTATCTGTCGCTAAAATTAGTCGCTATCTGTTGTTACATTAGCTACAGGTTTGATTCTCCGTCACCAAAAGCTTTTCAGTACTATACTACAATTATATTTCAGTCGCATTAAAAGTAGCGACAGACTTGTCGTCATCGTTGAATCGCTCTTTTATTTTGTAGTGATTGAGTCTCAGAAATTTTTGAAGTTTTTTTTCTTTATTTTCCTTAAGTGAAGCACATGTTGGAACTCCATCCCCTCTAAAAATATCATCTAATCAACACACGTGCAAAAGAATCAAATTAAGTGATTCCAGTCGACCCAAGTGTGAGAGTTCTGTCTCAAACGTGCTTGAAGTTTACAAAATGTTTCCTCCATTGTTGTTGGAATCTTCATGTATTAATTGAATAATTAGGTGATGGTTTGAACATATAAAATATAATTTATATACCACGACTTTTTGGTTTGTATCATCACAAAGTAGTCCCTCAAGTCATAGCAAATCCCAGAATTCGTAAGAGTATTTGATCCAAGCAATTTGGCGGGCTTTTTACCATTTTATGGCAAAAAGCAAAAAATTTTACCAATTTGTGGTAGTTTTTGACATAATTCCTATTTTGTGGTATTTTGATAAAAAAAATTTCAAATTGTAGTAGTTTTTGCTGAGGTGGCGGGGGAGAGCCATTCCGATTTGAAGTGGTGGAACCGAAAATAATATTAACCATTCCGCCACTTAAAGTGGTGGAATTATTAATTTTTTATTATTATTATATTTTAATAAATATGGTTCCGCCACTTCAAGTGGGGGAACTATTTGTAAATTGTTTTTCTTTTCTTGGCTATAGAACTATTAATTTTGTTATTATTATTATTATTATAAGTGACAGAACTATTGCTTTTGCTTTTGTTATTATTGTTATTGTTAATATTATTATTAATATTATTATTATTACTAGAGAGTAAAATGTTGTTAAGAAATTTTTTTTGTTTTGAATATAATTATGATTAATAATAATAATAATATTACTATTATTATTATTAGAGAACATAATGTTGTTAAGAAAATTACGTAGAATTTTCTGCCGCAAGCCGTTTTGTAAACGGATATTGGAACAGTAATTTGATGATTAGTAAAATAGTAAATTTTGCATGTCACTATTCATGTAATGTAAAAAAATTATGATATTTTAGAAAATAAAATATATCACGAGGAAGAAAAAATTACGTGGAATTTTTTGCCGTAAGCCGTTTTGTAAACTGATGTCGGAACAGTAATTTGATGAATAGTAAAATAATAATTTTTGCATGTCACTATTCACGTAATGTAAAAAAATTGTGGTATTTTAGAAAATAAAATATATCGTGAGGAAGAGAAAATTACGTGAAATTTTTTACCATAAGACGTTTTGTAAATGGATGTCGGAACAATAATTTGATGAATAGTAAAATAACAACTTTTGCGTGTCACTATTCACGTGATGTAAAAAATTATGGTATTTTAGAAAACCAAATATATCACAAGGAAGATAAAATTACGTGAAATTTTTTGCCGCAAGCCGTTTTGAAAACGGATGTCGGAACAGTAATTTGATGAATAATAAAATAATAATTTTTGCATATCACTATTCACGTAATGTGAAAAAATTATGGCATTTTAGAAAACAAAATATATCACGAGGAAGAGAAAATTACATGAAATTTTTTACCACAAGCTGTTTTGTAAACGGATGTCGGAACAGTAATTTGATGAATAATAAAAATAGTAACTTTGTATGAATTTTGCATGTTAACAGTAACTTAATTTTTTTTAAATAAAGGCTATTTATTTTTTTCAGTTAATATTAAATAATTATTGGCTCTACATGCAGAGCCAGACCCAGCCTTATGCATTATTGGCTCTGCATGCCAATAGCCAATAATGCATAAAGTTGATTTTTTTTTAATAACAAGCATTCTACCTTTATAAAAAAAAAAAAAAGCATTCCGCCATATGCAAGGAATTTTTTTTTTCATATTCCGCCAGTTAAACTAGCGAAACACTCTGTGGGACTTTTGTCTCCTAGTGTTTCCGCCAGTTTGACTGGCGGAAATTTTTTTTTTTTTTAAATAAACACCATAAATTGGAAATTTCTATTAAAAGTACCACAAAATGGTAAAATCTTTTACTTTTTACCATAAAACGGTGAAAAGCCCCAATTTGGTCTCATCTATATGTTCTCTATATATCTTTTTTAAATTTAACATTTTATGTTATAAACTTGCCAAACTTGGAGACAAATTAAAATGCTCTTGTGAACGTCTTATAGATATAGCATGCATATATATTTGCAACCTATAAATCATATTGGGGGACCATGTTGGATAATTTTGTTTTGTTCAATTCAGCTAATGTTATGAGAACAAAATATAAAAAGAAAAACGGTAAGCGAAATCAACAGTCATCTCTCGGGAAGAGTAATTCTCATTTTACACTTCTCGAGTTATAATAATTACAATAAATAAAAAATATATAAATAAATAAATAAAAATATAATATAATATAAGAGTATGTAAATTATGGCACGACGGGTTCACTCAGTTCCTTTTTAGGTTTTAGATTTTGTCAATTTAATTAATTAATTAATTAAAATAACTATTTTTTAATTATTATATAATTTTTTATATTATAATATTAGTAAGGATAAAATAGTAATTTAGATAAATTTTTTTTGTCATTTTCTTATGAGAAACATAATGTTGATGTCTCTCACATAAATACCTATTGGTATCCATATAAAAATATATACGTAAGTTGTTTAAAGCATATTGTTTATTTTTGTAAATAATGTTGGAGCAGTATTCAAGTTTCTAGCAATAAGGAACAAATATATAGTTTTTGATATTTATGTAGTTATAAGAATTTTAACTAATTTATTAGAGTTGTAAAGCTATTTAAATTTATATTTTTTTCATATATAAAATTTAAAATTTAAAACATTCATATCTTTTTTTTATTTAAACCCAACAACGGTCGGTGTAACAAATGTGACAAATATTCTATAAGCATCACATGCTCCGTATTTACAACTTTTTTTATGATGCTACAAATGTATGCGCAGCCGATGCACTTGAGTCTTGCACCAAATATATAATAAGTTAATTAATGATAGGTAACGCAGGATGCATTAAAATATTTTTTTTTAAATTGATTATTGTGTTCTTTTTTTTCCCCCGATTATACAAGAGTATATAAAATTGTAAAGGAGTTTTTTTAAATATAACCGAAAATGGAAAAAAAATATCAAAAATATGATTGTTTTTTTTTTTCTTTCAAAAATAATATTTTATAATTTTTTTTCAAAAAATACGGTGTGGTGGAGGAAATATAAATTTCAAACTAAAAAACTAAATACAAACAACCTATTTTATCCACAATACTACTAGCAAATCCTAATATTACTTAATCTCTAATATATGTCAAAAGATCAAATATAACCAGAAAAAAACTAAAAAATAGCAAAACTAGCAAAAACAACATGAGAATACCAATTAACAACTAAAAAAAATAGTAAAATAAATAAAAAATAACCAATTTTGAATAGCACATCGAAAAAATAGCAAAACAACCTCAAAAATAACCTGAAAACAATCTCAATAACAACCTTTAAATGAACTCAATAACAATCTCAAAAACAACCTCAATAACCTCAAAAATAAACTAAAAATAACCTAAAAAACAACTTCAAAAACAACCTCAAAAATAAACTAAAAACAACCTAAAAGACAACTTCAAAAACAACATAAAAAATAACTTCGACAATCATAACAATCTCAAAAACATCAAAAATAGCATAAAAAACAACCTAAATAACAACTTAAAAAATAACTTTGACAACTATAATAACCTAAAAAACAACTTCAAAAATAACCTCACAAATAACTTTAAAAATAACATGAAAAATAACTTCCTACCAAAAATACATACACACTAACCAAAATCAACAAAAATTCATCAATTGATAAAATCTATCAACATCCATAACACCAAAAATACAAATTCAACAACAAAATTAGACAAAATACAATTCAAGAATTACCTAGTGCCAATAACAAAAAAATTAATATCTGCTCATCAAATCAACAAAAAAAACTATCAATTGGTAAAAATTTATCAATACAAATATAAATATAAATATAAAATTAGAAAAAAAAAAGAAGAAGAAAAAGAGACATAATAGTTGTTGTAACTTTATTTCTTGCTGAAAATTTATTATAAGTGGGTAAGAAAAAAATCAATAAGAAAAGCCAGCGGTGAGACGAGGAAAAAGAGAGGAAAAGATAGACATAAAAAAAGAAAGAGATGAAAAAACGAAGAAAAGAGAGAGAACGGAAAGTTAGAAGATGAAAATGCAAACGTAAGAGAGAAAAAAAGAAAGAGAGTCCATATTTTCAAAAATATGTGCGACATACATTTGATAAAAAATATAAATACTATATTTTTAAAATATTTTATTTAATTTTAGTTATTTTTGAAATTTTACTAATTGGAAATTTAAATGGCCCACATTATAGCAGTATATAACATTGTAAATTGAAACAGCCCACACTGATATGTGGGGGACATTCATTATTTTTTGAGAAATGATAGGTGTCTCGGCGTGAGACGCGAGACACCTAAAAAAATTACCACTTTAACCTCCTTATTTTATAGAGACAGATTATTTGTGGGGGTAAAAAAATAATTTTCATATAAAATTACTTTTTACCTTCAAAAAATTTTTTCTTCTTTCATAATGCGGGGGGCAAATTGATAATTTACCCCGATGTTTCGCGTCTCGCACCGAGATACCAATCATTTCCGTTATTTTTTTCCTATATAATATTATGAAGGGTAGGTAGAATATGGCTGTACGGCTGGATGATATGGCTTCTTCAACGACAAGAAAGGGAAGGGTTGAGTGTTGAAATGCAAGTGATTTAATTAATCTAAAATGATTTGTGTCTCGGACCGAGATATCGCGCGAGAAGATAAATTATCATTTTGTCCCCTCGCGTTATAGTAGGAAAAAATATTACGGGGTAAAAAGATAATTTTATATGTAAAATTATTTTTTTACCCTCAATAAATTATCTCCCCTTGTAAAATGAGGAAACAAAATGATAATTTGCCCCCACATAATCTTGGTCCAAAATGCGTATCATTTCCCTTAATTAATTCACTTCAATTTATGCTCGTTGATTATTAATCTATAAAATTAAAATTAAAATTAAAAATGAACAAGTTGACCATGTAGTGTCCAATTATCAATTTTATTTTGTTTTATATTACAATTTTGGCCCAAGTCAAAGTCTAGCTGTGTCTGTAATTGGTTTTATTATCCAGTTATGTACACACTAATCATTTTATATATTCATGGATTAATAATTACAAGTTAATAATTAACAAATCACAAGTAGCTGTTGAGGGGCAAAAGTAATTAATTGGATCGACCCTTGATCTATCCGACTGTATAATTAGTTTGATCAAGTGATCTTAAATAAGTACTTAAAGCTTTTTGTATACAAACGGTCGTTTCTAAGAAGGAACAAGCAACAACAAAATCTTTTTTTTTGAAATTACTGTGTTACACCCATTTACATGGGCAATTCGATTGGAAGGAAGGGCAGTAAAGGAATTTCATAGTTCCGCATTGGGACTACATTATCCTTCTAAGAATTATAGCTTGAAGGCTCAAATATACATAAGGGTGAGGTTACATGTTGCAACCCGCGACATCGCGGGTTGCGACATGTGACCATTATGTCCCCATTTTACAGGGATAAATAGTTTTTTTTTTTTGGAAATTTCTCCTACTTGCGACGGCAGCGACGTGGGAAATTTCCCTATATATAATAATGAATTCCTAAACCTCTTCATATACAAAGGTGATTTACGTACAGCACAAGCTATCAAAGCAGTAGCAAATATAGCCAGAATTAAGCTGCCACAAATAACTAAGACGTAGCTAGGTATGCCTTTGGTCATAAAAGCACTAGCTATTTGGTCAAACTCTTAAAATAAATGGTAATGTACTTTGTCGCTTAGTGAGACACAAGTAGTGTATCGTTCTAAGCGAGAAATTACTCATTTGTCCATATAGTTTTATAATAATTATAAAAATATTAAATAAATAAATAAATTATAAAATTTGGATCTTTAAATCATAATATGATAGGTTCACCCGTACCCTTTTTAAGTTTTAAATTTTGTTAATTTAATTAAGTGTCAATTAAAATAGGTATTTTTAGATTATTATATAATTTTTCTATATTATAAAACTAAGAGGGACAAAAACATAATTTGATAAAAAAATTGTCTTTATTTGGTGAGCGATAATACTATTCATATCCCTTTGAGCGACATATATTATTACCCTAAAATAAATTGGCCAACCTAGCTATAGTTCAAGTATCTTGATCAATTGTCCCCTATAAGTAGTTTAAGTGATAAAAGATGTGGACATTTATTGTCAAGACTCAGGATCGAACCCACACTCCTTTGGTTTCTCTTCTTGTGGTATTAGGAATTAACCACTCTAACTAGATCTTGATTAACTAGATTAAAGGTCTGTCAAAAAAAAAAAAAAAAATTAACTAGATTAAAGGAGGAAAGGTTGACTTCTACAGAGCTATTTTATGAGGTTAGGGTTCATCCATTAAAAATCTCCAGTTTTGTCATTGACAGCATTTGTAGAATTGTAGTCGGGATACGATCAAGATGGGAACAATTCTTTTAATGGGAAATAGAATTGAAGTGCGCGTGTGAAAATATATTATATATAAAACTTTTTATTTGAAAATTTATTAGCATAAAATTCATCTCTTCCATTTTCATATTTTGATATATAAATGAGTGCCATTATGACATTATCCCATGTATATATTACACAAAAGCACAATTAGATTATGGAGTATTACAATTAATATTACAACCAGAAAAAGAATAAGGAAAAATAATACTTCTGTCATAAAAATTCAATTAACAGACGAATGATACAATTGATAAATGATGCTTCTTACAAAAGAATTCATTATGAATCCCCATTTGGATCCTTATTGTACACAAACAAGCACTTCTTTTATTATAAACAAACGAAAAAAACGTGGAATCACTTCAAAAAAGAACATTTTCGAGTAGCTATTCGTACCGCCCAATTGATTGAACTTAGTAATGTTCAGGAGGTGGTGGGGATGAATAGTAGTATGGAGGTGGGGGGGATGGAGAAGGTGGTGGTGGGGATTTATAGTAGTATGGAGGAGGTGGAGATTCCTTTGGAGGAGGAGGTGATGTGTAATGGTACGGAGGTGGTGGTGATGGTGATGGTGGAGGTGGGGACTTATAATAGTATGGAGGTGGTGGTGAAGGAGATGGTGGAGGTGGCGATGTGTAGTGGTATGGTGGTGGTGGTGAGGGAGATGGTGGAGGTGGTGATGTGTAGTGGTATGGAGGTGGTGGT
This sequence comes from Macaranga tanarius, assembly GCA_949673435.1. Classification (NCBI taxonomy): domain Eukaryota; kingdom Viridiplantae; phylum Streptophyta; class Magnoliopsida; order Malpighiales; family Euphorbiaceae; genus Macaranga; species Macaranga tanarius. The sequence goes on along the minus strand of CATIWO010130475.1, from coordinate 300 downwards.
GAGGGAGACGGTGGGGGTGGGGACTTGTAGTAGTATGGAGGTGGTGGAGACTTCACTGGTGGAGGTGGGGAGGTATAGTGGTATGGAGGTGGTGGTGATGGTGATGGTGGAGGGGGAGACTTGTAGTAGTATGGAGGAGGTGGAGACTTCACTGGTGGAGGTGGGGATGTGTAGTGGTATGGAGGTGGTGGTGAGGGAGATGGTGGGGGAGGAGACTTATAGTAGTATGGAGGTGGGGGGGACTTCACTGGTGGAGGTGGGGATGTGTAGTGGTATGGAGGTGGTGGTGAGGGAGATGGT